>JAAAKQ030301410.1:0-10161 GCA_010016005.3 Zanna intricata
CGGTTGGAATATGTAAAACAAATTGTTAGGGATGTAGGATGTAGGAAGTATAACGAAATGAAACAACTGGCACTGGAGAGGGAATCTTGGAGAGCTGCGTCAAACCAGTCAAATGACTGAAGACAAAAAAAAAAAAAAAAAATAAGGAAAAAAATAAAAGAATAATTGAATTGTGTAGCAGGATATACATAGTATGGGGGAATGACCTGATGATTTTGTGATGTTTGAGAAGGTGAAAAATAAATTATTATACATAATAAGAAAGCCAATTATATTTTATAATGAGATGTCTGTAGGGCCAACTTCCTATGCAGTAAAATCTAAGTTTTGTTTTTTTTTTTCAATCAACTACAAAGATGCATGTTTTTTATTGGTTTCTTATGGGTCTGGTTAATATTTTTTCATTACACTATAAAAACTATTAAAAAAATTATACTTTACCATAGAATGATGTGGCCCATGCATATGCTGATGTCTATGAGCATTATGATTATGCTCATTACTATTATGATGGCTGTGATGATGGAAGTTTTTTTCATGTTCTGAGTTTTCTATTTTAATCAAAACTTGTCTTAAATGCTCAATATCAATGTTAACATGACCTTCTTTTTCCACCTGAAATATAAAAGGTTATAAGAAAAAATGTAATTTTTTACCTTTTTAACAGTAAAAGAACCCTCAACAATACTTAATACAAAATTTACCATACATTTTCAAAATGAAAGTCTACAATGACTAATGTGGTTCTATCAGGTCCAGATAACTTGGTTTCTAGTGCCTCAATACATTTTTTTTTTCATTTGATATAATTGATTTTGACATAGTTATTTTTTATTTACTTATTTTTTGTTTAACCTCTGGAACAAACATTAGGTATATCTTCAGAGAATGAGATGAACAATTTGTAGCATGTTGAAAATGCCATGCCTGTCTGGATTTCGAACCTGGGACCTTCGGATGAAAGGCCGAGATGATACCACTTGCACCACGGAGGCCAGCTGACATAGTTATTAGATTTAACAATCTTTTTCATCAAATTACATTTTTATTTTATAGTTACATTCATTCCTTAATAAAAAGTAATCTAAATTGATTTTTGTTTATAGTGAGATTCATGTTTGTTATTCATGATAATATTCTTATAATTGCATATAACAAAGAAACTAAAGCACAGTATACCATGTACTAGATGGTACATGTATACTTTTCATTACTAATTAATTGAAGGACTGATTCATCTTCCTTACCTTAAAATTTTAAGTAATCTTCTGTATTAAAAACAAAAATTTGAATAAATAATTCTCCAGATACAAAGTGATAATTCTAGAAGGCCCTAAGTAGCGACCCAGCATCATTTTGGCCAATGTGCTTACTCAGTTACTTGAGCACGTTTTCTGAAACAGTGGTGATAATAGGGTGGTTCAAGAACTGGAAGCAACAGATAGTCTAAGTCCAACAACTTTAGACTTCATTTATGGAGAAAAGATCACTGTTTGGAAAGCCAGATCAGGCTCATGGCAGATGCATCTTTTAGTACAAGGTTTTTATCAAAATTATTAAAATTACCCATTTATATTGAGGTCCACAAAATAAATATATAATTAAGTAAAGTGAGAAACATTGTTAAATTTTTATGTTAATAATATTTAATAATGTATTTTGTTAATAATATTTCATTTCTATATTTAATAATATTATTTCATTTGTATGTTAATAGTACTTGAATAATTCAGTCTTTTTATTATGTCGAATTTTGAACTTAATAGATGTTTATAGATTATACTAAATACTGCTAGAAGCAGTAAAGTTGTGTTTTTCTTAGTATTATTATTTTTACTGAAGAATGAATTTTTATTTGGCAATTTATATTGATAAAGTTTAGTTTTGTAATTAATGTAACTATTTATATTGTTTGGAATTAATTGTATTTATAAATAATGTAGATATTTGTAATAGAAGCAAATAAACTTTTCTAGTGTTTTCTAGATGTACAGCTAACAGTATATAAAAGTGGGTCGAGCGACCTGTGGATTGGTTCATTTGTGTGACTTGTTCCAATGGGTGGCATTGCTGTTAAGCTCTTTGAAAGTTTAAAATTGTTTCATATAGATTTTTTTAAGCTTTGTAAGTGTTTATTTGTTTTGTTATGTTAAATAAATTATTGTGAGAAGGTTTGATATTGTGTTGGTTATTTACAAATCATGTTCTCAATATAATTATAGTGAGCCTAGTAACTATCATCAATTGGTAGTAAAGTCGCCAATTGGTGACCGTGATAGTATTGTAAAAAATTGTGAGGAAGTCGATATCGTGTTATGTAAGAATCATTCGCTCACGTCAATCTGATTCATGCTGTTATCCTGTTTGATGTTAAAATTGCATTCAGTGTTAAAATTGTACTGTGGTTGTATCTGAATATGACTATTCAGTATTACCTCTCCAAAAATATGGTGACGGAGAGCTCCGCTAAGGAAAAGGTGTTTATTAGGATGTGTTACAGTGTTTCAGAGGCTCAGTATTTGGCCTAACATTGTATTGCATTGCTTACAATGAAATTCTGTTTGTTGTGCTTTCTGAAGGTAAATCCTGCCCAGATGTGCTAATGACTTGGCCACGGTCATGACAACCAAGTCAGAGTGGGTAGTGATATAAATACACAGGGAACCAGATGGTAAATAGGATCTCTCATGCCTGCAGGATATCAGGTTATAGATTTCAGCTGAAAAGAAGAAGCCAATAGTCATAATTTAAGGCAGGTGGAAGCTGACCCCAATCTCATTTACAGTCAGAAACAAGTCATCCACATCTCACTTGTAGTGAAGTACCATGAGGTACGGATAAACAAAATCACAGTGTTCCTGCGGGACAAGACCAAGGTGTCTCAATAGGCCATAAAAACAGCAGCTGCTATTGGTTGGATAATGACCGATATCAGAAGACCCACATATCAAAGTGGAGGATTTTGTCACAGGTGGTGCTCTTGAAAGTGTTGTATGGATTATCAAGCTAATGCAACGTGCCCAAAAGTAGAAAAGCTGCATAATTCAAAACTGTGTGCATATATCTATCTCCCTATGAGTATAGTACGGCTACAGGACCATCTCAGGCATTGCTGCTGTTGTAGTGGCCAACCTTGCACCCCTATACATCCTTTTTAGAAGAATGAGGTGGTGCACTAGGGATTCAGTAAGGCAGAAGCAGAGGCTTTTGTTTCTTCACAGGTTCTTCGCTTCTCCCTGTTTTCTTCTTGGCAGGAGAGATGAGATTAGTTGACTATGGGTAGATAGATCCCAAACCTACAAAGATGACTGGATCACAAGAAGCACACTAGGTTATGAGTTAACTCACTTCCTGACTGGTTACAGTTGCTTCAAAGCATATCTATTAGTGCGAGCATTGGGACCCTTTGCTGAGTATAATTACTGGATACCACAGATCACACTGTGTAAGAATGCAATCAGTTCTCTTGCAGCACTGAGAAGCATGCCTGAGAGAATTTGGTATATTAACCTTTCATAAGAAATATGCTGCAGATCACATGGGTGTGTCACTCAATGTCGAGAATGTTGGTATCACTTATCAGAAAAATGATGTTGGAAGAAGTGCAGGGATAAATAACATCTGATTTTCCCTGGGGATATCTTTGTAACTAGTGCAGGTCCCCATAGAGAAGTTACCATATATAAAAAAATTGATCAAATTAAAATACACAACAAAGACCTAGACAACAAAAATTAACGAACTGTTTCTGTTTTAAATTTAAAAAAAATCAATAATATATTTATTTATTTTGGTATTGAGAAATCATGGGTATTAAAAAGTATCTAGATAATATTTACTTAAAAATAGTTTTTTATTTTTTAAGTATGGTACAATATCTCAAATCAAAATTATTTTTCAAATATCTGAATCAAAACTATTACAGATGATCTAATTACCCGCAAAACATTAGCATCCGCATGATTTTTTCCAAACCAAACAAGTGAAAGTTGGTTTTTTCACTTAGATGTGAAAGTCGGTTCAGCTAAGTAGATAAGTAAATCAGCGTTAAAGAGTTAGCATGCTAAATTAATCTTTTTTCTCCTAGTTAACTTGACTAATATAGTTTCTGTCATGTATGAGGTCTGATGTTTTCATGTTGGGGCAATACTATTTTATCTGTAAGTCTAGATTAATATTAATGACACTTCACAATATGATGTAGCACTCATCATCTCACTTCTGGAAATTGACTTACAACACTCCATTGTAATAACCAAAATATTATAGGCATAAACCTACATCTGAGAGTTACCTAAAATTTCCTGGATGAAAGCAAAGAAGGATGCATTCCTTTGCATTGAATCACACTTTGATCAGCTGGGTAGTGATGCACTCATGATTCATCCTCAGTACCAATGCAATTAAGTATATAAATGTACATTCTGTGAGAAATACTCTGAGCAGAGGATGACTTAATTAAATTTCCATTTTTTAGCCACTTATATGGAGACTAATCATAGACAAAACAGTTATTATAGAAATTCATTTAAATTCAAGTACAAGTTAAGCAGAAAAGCTTATTCACCAATACAAATGGAAAATTTAATACATCTGCTCTATATGTATATGAAATAATTTTATTAGGTAATAAATTTATAAAAAAATAAAAAATGAAGTTACCCTCTTCACAAAATCTGCAAGAGTTGAATCATCTACTTTGTGATTATCACCTTCTACTTTATTTAATAATTCTCTAAGTGCAACTTGATTTGGGGCACTTACTTCATCTACGCCTTCATTCAGTTCTCTTAGTAATAATACAAGCCTGAAAAGTAAATTTGTTGAAACTAGTTGTTTATGGTAAACAAAAACATACAAGCATAAAATTTATAAATATTACCTATTTGTATTTTTCATTACATGGTAGCACTATTTTAACCATTGATCTTTGAATCTCCAAAATCTGCCCTGCAATTTCATCACTGGCTGTTTCTCATTTGCTGTTGTTTAACATTATAACATTTGAAGAAGAAATATCTTATTACATCATAAAAATGACTAGATCAAAAATTAATGTATTAACTTGAAATTTTGGTGAAACTAGATAGTAGCTAAATTCTTTCAATCATTTTCTGCATGAGAGTCCAGACTTGAGTGCATTGGATGCTGAGGACATAAGATTTCTTCATCAGTTTTGATAGTATCTAAGAGGTGGCACAGATGAAAAACATAGCAAAAGAAACTTCACTTGTTTCAAGATTACATTAATCTTGAACACGCATAAGATCTTTGATCTCACATGACAAAAGTTTAAAACAAGATTATTCAAAGACTTTGATAAGAAAAAAGGTTGAAAGTGAATCTGTGCAGACTTCCAGAGCAAATGGAAGCAGATACAAACAATTCAGAAAATATTTTAAGTGACTATAATATAAACCTGATGTTAAACCTCATCTAATGCACTGAAAAACCAAACTTTTTAATGGCTAAAGAAAACATGTTAAATTATGTTAAATATCAAGCAACATTAATATTTTTTTTTTGTCAAAATTATCATTTTGTAAGGGTGGGTCCCAAAATAAGCTAATTAAACTGGCATTATTACAAAAAGGTTCTTGTAATTTAAAAGGAAATGGTGAGAAGCACAAAAATAAGTTGTGATCAAAAATTGATTAATTCTGCATTAGGGCAATGGTTCAGATTACTGACCATTGTCAGGGAAGTAACCTTTGACTGAGGAAAAGCTTATTTTACTTCTGGTGGAAAGTAATACAATTGTGCATTGAAACCTAAAACCCAAAGGAATTATAATTTGTTTCACAAAAATGTGCGGCAAACCAAAACATAACATTATGATGATTCTAATTTAATTTACTTTAGCACAGTTCATCTGGGAAAAAATACTTATCTTTACTTTAAACATAAAAAGGAAGTAAAAATAACTTGTAATACAAAAAATAGAAAATTGTGATAAAATGATATATTTATCGTAAAAATAAAAATTTTAAGAAAATATGTTACAACTATGTTAAAATTTTATTAAGTAAAACTGAACAAAATATTTGTTACCACAATGTATTTCTTCAATACCCGATAAGCTGCTGTCTGTTAAACTAATGTCATTGATTCCCAAATTTATCACAATATCTTCAATAATATTTTCACACTAACTGTCCACGTTTCATGCTGTTTTTCTCTTTAAATATATGTTAAATACAACTTTTCCAGGCATTGTATTGTTTCTATTAACATCTATCAATAGATTTTTTTACATTACTTAATTTAAATGTTATATTATTACTCCCAGTGTAGTCTTTGACTTGTGCCCATATCAGTTCTATCGAGTTAAAATTGCAGTGATATGGAAAAAGACAAAAGACAACACACTCTTTTAATTTTGGTATTTCATACACTTTATAATGAATATATTTTTCCGTAATTGATTTTTACTATTCTCATTAGTTCTGCTTTTAACATGTCTTCAGTATCCACGATTTTCTTCAATTTTAACCATTTAGCAATTTCTGATTTTTGAGTTGAAGTGTTTGGAATTTTTTCAGTTTTCAGGCAGTGTTACAATCCTGAAGGATCCATGAAGGCTGGCTGAAGGATCCATGATGGATCCTTCAGCCACAGATTCAACAATTTTTTAAACCACTGCGTAAAATTGTCACTATTCATTTAAATTGTGATACTCTTGGGAAAATCTAGATTCAAATACCCATAAACTACCATTCAAAGCCCAATTTTCACTTCCTATTTGCATTACTATTAATCAGCTACCTTTTCCATCTGGGGTTTTCGCCTCAGTCGACTAAAAAAAAAAGTCATCCAATTTTTCAGTCGTTTTCACATGCTTTCAAGTCTTTTTAGGATTAACATGTTTACCATCAATTTTTTGATTCTTTATTATGCTAAAAATTCTTCTTTCAGTAATGTTATTGCACTACTTGCTTTTCAAGCAATGTCTCTGATTGCAGTTTCAGGGTTATCTTGTTTTAAGGTAATATATACGTTGCTGATTATTTTTTGAAGCTATTAAGGGTTTATGTTTCTCAACAGAATCACTCATTGTTAAAACCCAGTTGGCACAAAAACACAGAGAAATAAATTTTATTATTGAAAATAACACTGAAACTGTATCTTACTCTACAGAGTAACTCAGATTGAAATACTTTCACTGGACTTAATAATGGTATGAAGCATTAAAAAAATGTTATCATTATCAAACATCAATAACAGAGCCTCAACAAAATTTTTCATTGCTTATCAGTGGCGTGCCATGGTGGAAGACGAATGATAACTTAAAGTACATAATTATGCACATAAAACAATTTGTACTTGCACTGGGAGTGACAGAGTGAATCAGCCTAAACAATTGAGTTATAACTCATTCATGCTGAACTAATGCTCACAGGTGTCACACCTGTGAGTGGTGAGACACCGTACAGACATAATTCAACATGAACAAAGTGAAAAAGAGTATTTCTTATTATTATTGATAACGTGTTACATAAGTCTAGCATGAGTATGACATATGATTTGGATATATAACTAAAGAAACAAAGAAATTTAAAAAATAACAAGATATAATTGATAGGAAGAAGTCCACTAGAAAGAAAATGAGAACGGTAGAAGGACTACCAATAAGCACAAATTGTAAACTGGAAAGTGGTGAAGGAGCATTGTAAAAGAGGGGTAAATATTTAACTGTTGTTGACTCATTAGAAAAAAATAGTTGAAAGATATAAATCTCATATTAAAATTAAAAAAAAACACAAATCAAATCTGTATTTCTAAGTAGCCAGTACTTCAGTTTATAATCACTTTAAGTGTGAAGATAATCTTACTTTCTACAATATTGCAAAAAATTGTGCTTACTTGTCATTAAATCTTTTAACTAACTTGTTACCTGCGTGGGATATGAGTTTGTATAATACTATAAACAATGTTTACAATTATATCAAAATAATAATTATTTTTAATTTGTACCTTTCATTTATAAAACTATCATTTATTGTTCTAGCTGGATTAAAATTGAATGGCTCAAATGAACTGTTCTTTTCTTTTGAAGAATGCATTAAACCAAGTAACTGAGGAACATCAAAAATTGAATCTGAAGTTTCAGGTGTATCAAGTTCTTCATCTGAATCCAAAAGAAAATTTCTTGATGATGGATCAGAACATGTCATGCAACTGCAATTTGTTATAATTTCCACCCTTTTGTTCATAATTTCACCTTCAAAATCTCCAGATGTGCATT
Source organism: Zanna intricata (assembly GCA_010016005.3). NCBI lineage: Eukaryota > Metazoa > Arthropoda > Insecta > Hemiptera > Fulgoridae > Zanna > Zanna intricata. Next base: position 8,246 of record JAAAKQ030301410.1, read on the forward strand.
TTAAAGTCACCTAAAACAATAGAATTAATAACATTTATTTCAAAACTTATACACCCTTTTTTGATCTCCTATAATAATATTAACATATGAAAAACTAAAAAGTTCCAGTTTTAATTCTTAAAAGACTATTTTTCTAATACTGACATAAATGAGCAATATTATCCGATTTATATGTGTACATAGTATAAAACACAAATGAATCTGTATTAATGTAAGATAATGATTTTATTTTATATAATTAATATTACTCTTGTTTTATATGTACATATGCATATTAATGTTGGTAAACAAGTTTTCTTTAGGGCAACTGCTCATTGAAGTTTGTATTGAGAAAATTGAGAAACAATGATGGTTCTGTTGATTTCTGATGTGCAATGGCAGTAGATCTTTTTATGTAATACCATAATAAATCTAAATTTTTTTATTTTGATCTTATAAATCTAAGAAGGGTATTTAATTTTACAAAACTTGATGAGTTGTACTCATGTGGAAGAACTTCTTTCAAAAGAGGAAATGTAAGTTTAGATGGGATGTATTCTGAAACATACCATAAATTCTTGAAAAAAGATATGATGTATTTAGATAACAAAATCTAGAATGCATTTATCTTAATATCCTGACCCTGACAGGGGAAAATACCTACCTTGTTATGATCCTGGTTGTCACACGTCCTCTATTTCCAGCACTGACTGATGAGCTTTATCAGAAGTCGTCTTTTAGATCCTTTTAAGCTGATAATACAATTACAGTTATGAGTTTGGTTTCTATCAGGATGCCATCGATGCAAATCTAAGCAGATATTTCCATCATTGTATTTACTCAACCTACTGTCGTCTTTGTATAGCTTCCTCCAACCATGATCTCCTCCATGACTTATAACCATCACTTAACAAATTAACTGATTTATGGAAGCACAATCCTCTCACCTTCCTCTAAACCAAAGGTTTTACTCAAAATGTCTTTCCATTTATCTAACTTTAATTAGACTATGCACACAGATCATTACTGGATATAGTCTTTTAAACAACAAAGTACTATTCTCATACAGCAAAAAAAGTGTTGATTGCAACAGCAATTTTGTCCTACAATTCAGTTTACTCAAAGTGTTTTGATTTACTCAAAAATCAAGAATAAAGATTCACAATTTTATTAAGCTGCAATAAAACATACCTCTCTCTTTCTGTTCTTGTCTGCTTTCAAAAGCAAAGTCAATACCTACATCATCCCACACCACTGCTCCATCACAGAATTGTCAACACGTCCATTCTCAACCTAACAGTGAATATCTCAGCTAATCGGGGATTAATGCCAAATACCTACATCGGCATAGTAAAGCCCCTAGTCACCTGAGTTGCTATTTTATCTATACATGCATAGCACATCAGACCCCTTAGCCACCCTTCACAGGGTTAAGAATCTCAGGAAGCCAGCAGCTATTTTAAATTTCATTTCAGTTTTCAAATTAACTGGCAGATCAAAACCAAGATTGGTTCTCGCAAGTTCTCTAACTACTTTGGTACATTCAGGTTTATGCTTGGGGTAGATATATAAGACATAGCACACATCATCAATACATTTATACTGCGAACACAAGCCTGATTTAATCAATCCAATGTCACCATTTGGTGATAATTATTTTTTTATATTGATTAAAGTGTGTGAAAAAGATATGACAAATTTTCTAAATAAACAAATAACAATAATGTGGTTAACTGGTTAATAAATGGATAAATTTGTAAATTAATAGTAAGATTTTGAGGATCACTGTAAATAGTAATAAAACCTTATTTAACCCTGCTGTTCTGTTCCCATTTTCTATACACATGTACTGTTCGGGTTAATATGACCCGAGGCAATAATTTTTCTTTAATTTTGTAAATCAGTCTAAATTTTCATTTGTAATAATTAAGTTTTCT
>JAAAKQ030301421.1:0-10161 GCA_010016005.3 Zanna intricata
TACTAGGATTTGAACCTTACAACTCTCGACTTCGAAATCAGCTGATTTGCGATGTCGCGTTAACCATTAGACCAGCCGGTGGGCTGGTCTAAACCTCGAAAGATCCCGTGCGTGTATCGACTAGTAGAAGAGTCGTTCCACCTAGCTTGCCATGAGTCAAAACCTTGGACTTCAATTTCTCGCTTACACCCTGGAGTAAGAAGGCCTTCCTTTTTGCATACACCTCACGCAGGATAAAGTTCAGGATGATCTCGGTTGTCGAAGGATCAAGCAGAAAAAATTTTTAATTCGTTTCACCGTAGATCATCTAAGTCCATAAATCTATCTAGCCGTCAGCTTGCAATTCTTCAACCGTCTATATGTGTGCTAAGAAGACTACAGCTCGTTCAAGTATTTTCCTATAACGACAAAAGTAAGCGATTGGAGAAAAGGAATCATCTGCAACGGCTAATACATCAAAAATGTCTATTTTGTTCCTGTTTTGTTATTTTCATCAATTTTTAAATTTTGAAGTTATTTATTCGTCTTTGATAAACTTTTCTACGGGACAGTTAAAAATACGGATGATAGGCCACTCCTTGTGTTACACCTGTTTTATTTTGAAAGGTTTTGATATTTCCCATAAACATTTAACTTTTGAAACGTTTGGATTTCTTTAATTATATTTAATGTTTTAAATTTTTCTAATCTTTTGAATAGGAATTCCTTTTATATTGATCATACGCTTTTTGAAATCCACAAAACTTTTTCCAATTCTGGATTTTTGGTTTTTTTTATATCGTAAAACTGATTTTAGGCAGCATAGCTTTTTGTTGAAATTACCTATGCTAGTTTTTTGGATTGAATTCTCTTTAGTAGCTTTTTAGATAGTATTTTATGTGGACTTGAGAAAAATTATATACCTATGCAGTTATTCAAATCGGTTTTATATTCTCTTTATAAAGTGAATGTAATAATGCATTTTTAAAATTTTTAATCGATTTAAAAAATTAATATTTATTCTTTTTTCGTACACGAATATTTCATTGGAAAAATATTGCGGCCCTTTTTTGTCGGGAGGGGTTGTAAGTTTTGTTTGGTTAGGCTGGTTAGGGTTTTTTCCGTTTCCGCTGAGTACATTTGTGCAGCCATCTATCTGACAATACTGTTTCAACTTTATGTAAAAAATGGTCCAGTTTTCTTTCTTTCGTGATCTGTATGATTTTCTGGTAAATTACCGAAAAATTAATTTCAGTTGTTATCTACAGTTACGTAATCACGGGTAATGTAACTTTCATATTTTTTTTATTTTTTTTTTTTTTACCTCCGGAACCACAATTAAGTATATCTTCAGAGGATGAGATGAATTAATTGTAGCGTGTGTGAAAAATGCCATGCCTGACCGAGATCGAACCTGGGACCTCCGGATGAAAGGCCGAGATGGTACCACTCCGCCACGGAGGCCGGCTAGCAACATATTTATGTTGCTTTTTTTTTTACAAAAATAAGATTACGATCATAAAAATGATTTTTTTTTAATAATATTGAGTTATAGAGTTTTGAAGGTTTCTACTTTAATTATGATTAATTAAATCGATCCGGTTGAATTATATTAATAATAGCGTATTTAAATTAAAAGGTTGACTTCTTAATTATTCAGGTGATACAGTAATAACGAATAAATTATATCTAGTTTTCGTCTATAATTGTTTACATATCTTCGTAGTACGAGTATTTAAACGCTAATGATAATCATAGCTGTTAAATTTGTTTGCTGTTGAAAGGAATAGTTGATGTTAAAGTGCTTTCGCGGTGAACGTAACAGCCCTCAAGTGGTTGATTAGTTAGTTGCACTCGGTCAGTTTTGTTTGCAGTTCGTAAGGTGTTGAACGAAACAGACCACATTCATGTTTAGAAATGCATTAGGCCGTGTAACTGACTAGTCATGTAGAAAAGAACAACAAAATGTTTAAATAATCATGTCATTAATTTTTATTGCACTGTATTAGAAGTTAACTGTATATAAATATATATATATATATATATCTTTTTTTTTTCTTAAAGAAATATTTTATTTAAATTCCAATTATGTAATTTATTTTTATGATAAGATTATTATCTATGTTCAATATTAATTTAATTTGTGATGTTTTATAAAACTAGTAAAAAATTTATGTTTTTTTTTTCTCTACATTGCACGGAATTCATTTGAGCTTTTATACGTTCTTAGTGTTAAACACAGAACTGAAGTAATTTTCAAGACATCTGATCTATTGTACTGTTCGCACATTTCATATTTAAATAGCGTACATAACAACTTTCATGATAAATTTGTCTTAACCCATTTACTGTGGCTCTGGAATAATGTTTATAATTCTGTTGGATCGGTCCACATACTATATAATTCAGGAATGGGTAAATTGTTCCTTTAGGAATTCCTTATTTGTTTTGGTCGGCTGTGATTTTTTTTTTTTTGGAGAAGATTATATTATTTTCGAGTAACCTATTTTAGCGGTGAGTGAATTTTTTTTATCAGTAACGTACTATTTTTTATCCGAATAAAAATAATCCATTCTTCTTGTTTATGGATAGGAACAGAAACCCAGTTACTGAGGAGAGCTGCAGCTTTCTTATGACCGGGATCTTTGATTTTCTCACTATACAGTTTCTAATCCTAAATACTTTCCCATTTTTGGTTCTGTAAATCCAGATCTAATCCCAGAGAAGGTCATGTTGACTGTGCCAGGATGTTGAAATTCAATACATTCTTAGGGTTGTCTGTGAAGGACGCGGTCTGTAAATTAATAGCTGGGATTTTTCTTCTGACCACTAGCTGTAAAATATATCTGTGGCGGAAAATAATCCGGATAAGGCCGGGCTTTAAAAAAAAAACTTATACGGATTATAATGTAAGCTTTCATATACATCTCCTCTCTGTCCAACAATAACGGTAATTAGGTTTTAACGTTTGTTCGCTTTTGGGATTCTATTAAAGATTAATTCTAAATCCAGATAAGTTTTCCGTTGTTTTTTATAAATTTAATTTGAGGTATTTAACAGTTTTTCGATCTAGAAAAAATTCATTGTATTTTAGCCGAGACTGTATAACAATAAAAAAATGAAGATCCAAAAAGTAAATTAAGTAAAATTTCAAACAATTTCCGTTGGAATTTATTTTATTTTGCTTCTTACGGAGGCTCCTGTTTAGGATAATCTATTTTTGCGATTTACATCTTCGATCTTTGTTTTTTTTTTTTTTAGGAGATTCAATAGTCTATAAATTAAATCAAATATATTTTCATATTTATAGTAAAAATGTTATTTATTTTTCCTTTTAGAATTTTTATCTCTTCGGATAATAAATAACCAACAATTTCTCTCCGTTTATTAGATAGTTTTTAATAACTAACGATGAGTGTATTCTGTTTTGTCTATAATGCTGTAACTTAGTGTTACCTTAAAATTATTGCTTAGTTATTTTGCAAGGGAAAACTTACTGCGTGCATTCTCCCATTTAGTCGCACGTTAAGCGTTTTTAGGTTTTCCCCCATTTTTTATCATGAATTTTATGGTAGTTTTGTAGCACTTACATAGTCGACTCGCTGGAGTAAATTTAACGTGAAGCCTCAGAACCCATAAAGGATGATTTAACATGAATGTTAAATTATCCCCTGGGCCCTATCATTTTTTTTTTTTTTAACTTTTATAATATCTTTTTTTTTAAATCTGTCTTGGCCGATTCTAATTCAAACATAGCATCCTACAGTTAGATCCGAATTACTGCTTCATCCAGTATACAAACTAGAATTAATTCGTTTTAAAAACGGTTTTTTATAAACATGTAAAAATTTAAAATAGTGTTTGTTAACTTTTTGTAAAATGGTATAAGATACATATAATTTAGTGCAAATATTTAATCGGACTGCTCTTTTTGTTTTCCTGTATTTTTTACCCAGCCTTTGTCGTAATTTTTCTAATAATACGTTGTAAAGTAATATATTTACTTGTTTAACATATTTCAAAAATTAATAAGCAGTTATTATTTTCAAAGTTCCACTTTTCCTCGTCGCACGAGTACTTATTATCGAGTGTTATCTTCATAATTAAAAGTATTTTACCGTATCGATCAAAATAATATATAATTGCGTAGAAGAATTATATATAATTAAAAAAGAAAAGAAAAAAATCGACCGATTATTTTCTATTTACACATTAAAAAAACATTCACGAATTATATAAGTTTAAAAAGTAGTTTACTTTTAAATTCGTAACATAACTACACTAAATTCAAAGTACAACAATAAACTAAGAGAAAAAACACAGTCGTTATTATTTAAACTGTGAAAAGTATGTTCGCGTATGCAAGAGATAAAAAATATAATAATATTAAGATGTACTAGCAGAATAAATGCAGTTCTTTTCTTTGTGTCTTTACCCATGTCGTTACTTCACGAGTTGTATATCCCATGTTAGTTCCAGGCGAATTTATGCGTAGTAAAGTTTTTCCTTCCGTCTTTGCCCATCATTCCATCATATTTTTTTCAATTTGTTAAAAAGGTTTTTCCAAATCCATTCATTTTCTGAGTTACTGATCGATTTAGTCGCGTGGATGTTTTTTTTTTTTTTTAGTATGAAAGTAAAATTAATTTGATACTAGACGTTATGAATTATACTTTATTGTTGCTATTTACCGTTATTTATTTTCACAAAACGAACATTACCCTGTCAGATGAAAATTGCTTTACACGAGTTATAAAATACTACATGAAAATATTTCTTATTGCTTGTATAAATAATAATTTACAGGATACATGAGAGGTGAAATTGTAGCAATCAATTATACGCTATATATGACAGTTCTTGGAGTCTTAATCTTTGGGAAAAACAGCGTGGAAATGTGTTAATTTTATGTGGGATTTAATCCCTCGTACTCTTGGTATGTCGAATTATAACTTTTTTTTTTGTGATACTGCGGAACCCTGGTTCAAGTTTTGTTAAAGTTATAATAATTTTTAATTTGATTTGTCTGATCCATCTGGTACTAGCAATAGTAGTTAGAAATCAGTTGATTATTATACTTTAATAACATCTTCGCCAAAGAGTTTACAATTCACTGTATGCGATTTTATTTAAGAAAGAGAGAATATTATTTTGGATTGTAAAAATAATATCCATTTTTATTCGTTTCATTTACTGTTGTTGTTGTACCTTTGCCTATAGTGTTACTTTGTAATAGGTGGGTGTAATAGTTATAATAACCCATTCTATACAACCATTTTATGTTACACTTTTCACCCGCCGCAATTGCCATCCATTCTATGTATTGGTGGAAGCGAACTAGCCTTTTTGTACATGTTGAGCGTTTACGAACCGCACAGTTGCGGTCTCGTTCTGTAAAACATGCTTTCGTGTTCTACAGAACGCCTAGTGGCAAAAAAAAACAACACAAAAACCCGGAGTTCTGTAACTAAATTGAATTTTTATCGTTAATTTATACTGATGAGCCGCTTGTTTGCCGCCAGGTAATCACATGTCCGGTAGATCTAACAGCTCTTTAATTTTTCTGGGTTTTATTCAATGTAGAACGTATTTTGCAGCTGTTACTTCTCACAAAAAGAAAATTTATAATTTCGACACGGAACTTTGTACAGATGAAATAAAGAACGGAAGGAAATTTGGATTTGTCCTTGGAAGAATACAACTACAGAACGTTGAAGAAAAACAGTGGAAAAAAGTTTATTTTGTATTCCGATTATAATCGTAGATGAATTAAATAAACTAGAAAAAAAGTTTGTTTCCTAATTATATTTGCGTAGATTATTCCTGCAGCCAATATTTATTACGGTAGGGGGAAAGTGTGCCCAGAATTTGGCCTTACTTGAATCTATCGTTCTTGAATTTTACTCACGATTTCATCAGTTGATACATTGAAATTCTAAAATAATCAAAAAGTGGGTAATAATCGACAGGTAACTTTTTATAACGATTTCGAAACGCTTCATGTATGAATCCCCAGAATTTACTGAATAACAATCACATCTTTTCCGTTATTTTTCTGACGCCAGTAGATAAAATGAGCAGCACGAGGCTCATCGTGTAACACGATGTCTGTTAATCATTATTATTTATTATCTTTATTATTAATTTTATATATTATTGATCCTTGTCCCCTTTTAAGTAGTCCCCTCTCCTATTCACACACTTTTACTAGCGGTGTTTCCACTTCGCAAAGCAGTCCTGGATAGCTTCATATGAAATGGCCTTTAAGGTCGGTGATAAATTCGTCTTAATGTCATCAATAGTCTGAAAACGGGTCCTTTTATCACTGATTTTAATTTCGGAAATAAGAAAAAATTGCAGGAACCGGGTCTTGCGAATAGGGACGCTTTAATTTTACTTTTAAATTCGTAACATAACTACACTAACTTAAAATACAACAATCAATTAAGAAAAAAAAGACGCGTCGTCTTTTTTTAGGAAGAACAGTTATCTAACTTTTGTACAAAACCGACGAATTGACAAAGCTGAATATGCGGACGCATAGTCGTGGTGATGGAACCACGCGTGAATTGTCTGGCCCCAACTCGTTTCTCTTTTTGCGGATTTTTCACGTAACCGTTATAAAACGCTTTGATAGTACGCACGATTCACCGTTTCACTTTGAGGAATAATTTAAAACTCACAATTTGTCAGTCCATTGTGATGATTGAACTTTGTCTCGATGTCGTGGCCGTAAACCCAGGTGTCGTCTCCCGTTATGATCATTTGCATAGATGTTTCATCATCATCGTTTTGTTAAAAAAGTTGCCGACAAACGTCCACTAGATGTTTTTTTCTGTCTTCGGTCATGAAACGAGGAACAAACACTGCTGCAACTAGATGCATGTTCAGTTTTTCAGCCAAAAATCACAGCATGATCCAGTCGAGATGACAACCTCTTCTGCAAGCTCTCTGATTGCCAATCGGTGATTTCCTGAACGCGGGTATCATCATTTGAAGTCTAAGGCCTTCCTGGTCGAGGTCATCTTCAATCGATTGACAATCACCTTTAAATTGTGTAAATCAGTCATAACAATGCGTACGATCCAGAGCATCATATCCATAAGATAGTTTCGAAAGTTGAAACGTTTCTGTGAAAGTTTCCCCCAGTTTCACGCAAAGGTTTTAACGTTGTGTTGTCGCTCCCTAAAACCACACTTTACAAAAATCCCTACTTACACTTAAACACGTCTTACTCGAATAACAATAAACCAAAACTAAACGAGATAACAATCCAAGAACATGCGGTTGAAGAGGAGTTTTTGAGGAACACAGCGCTGCCAACCGCACGTCACTAAATATCTCGTTTGCGGGTAATTAAAAATGTTCGGTTATTTTCAGAACAGACCTCGTATGTGCTGTTCCACCAAAAGTGTTAGTGTAAATCAGGCAGTGGCAGCAACGGTATTTGTTGTCTGCCTCATTATTAAATCTTTCATGCTCGTGTCTTGGTGTACAGAAAACCTCATATGTAAAAACAGCCTATTAAACGGGATCGACATTTCCTTTGCATAATCACAGTATGGAAGAAATGCGTTAAAGGTACTTCAGTGTACCGTTGTTTTCCTGTAATTGTAGGCAGTTTTGGTTGTAAAAGTAGCTGTATATACGATCTTATGTATTGAAAATTTTAGAGGATTTACATAACATTTTTTTCCATCTTTCGGATATAATATAACCTGATTTTAAAATATTAAATAAAATATGAGTGTAAGGTTAAAGTGTATATTAAGTATCGATAGACTAGTTTGCACAAGTTGCTGCGCGTTCCGCTTTGAAAGAGGTAAAAATAAGACCCGAAAGGAAGAAAAGTAAATTAAGATCTTAAGTAAAATAAGTTAACCAACTTCTATTATAACTTTTGAAAGGTAAAAATGATCCGTTTGTATCAAGAAAACAAATTTAACATCTCTTAATAACTATTGTATTAACTCCTTTGCCGTTTTACTGTAAACATCTTTGAACGTAAAAGTTTAAACTTTACGAGTTACAAAACTTATAGACTACTTAAAGATACACTATAAAGTGGAAAATGCAGTACTTACTTTCTTGTTAATAGTATTACTACTACGTAGAAGAAATTACTGAGCGGTTGTTACCAGCAGATGGATTAGATTAAAGGCTTTTAGTGGGAATTCACTTTAAAGGGAAGTAATGTTGTCACAAGGGCCGGAGCCAGATGTTCACACACAAGACTTGGAAAATCAGCTACTTAAACGGATACCAGTTTGTAAAGGTCTCTTAAGATATACTATTTCAAAAGTTGTATACTAAGATCCAGTTCCTCCGACGTCACTACCCGCGTCTTTGATGTCGAGTAATTTAATTCATTAAATAATAGAAAGTTTCAAATGCAATTTAATTATTTTATTTAAAGTCTTACGAAAGTCGAAAAAAAAATTGCCTGTTAAAAATTACCGACGACATCACTAATTTTGTTGTTGATTTGATAAATTTCCGCCAAAAAAGTAACCTTGCAATCGGAAGCATAATAACTACTACAAAAAAAAAAATTAATTAACAAATAACCGATTTGTCTGTTGCAAGTTGCAATCATTACCATCTCGTCACTGTAATACTTGTTTGATCTTTACGTTATTTTTTTATTTTTTTTTTTTTTTACAAAAGCTCAGTCTTGTTACAAATTAATATCATTCATCTCTCTTTTATCTTTTAGCCTCCAGAACTACCGTTAAGGTATTATTTCAGAGGATGAAGTGTATGTAGTCTTGTACAATCTCAGGTCGACCACTCCTGAGAAATGTGGTTAATTGAAACCCAACCACCAAAGAACACTGGTATTCACGATCTAGTATTCAAATCCGTTTAAAAATAACCTTTACTAGGATTAGTAGTTAGAACTCTCGACTTCGAAATCAGCTGATTTGCGATGTCGCGTTAACCACTAGACCAACCCGTTGGGTTAATATCATTCATCTAATCGGTATTAAATTTTTGTGTTTCGTAATTTTTTTTTTTTGCAGTACTGTAATTTGTTCCGTTCCGAAAATGTTATGTTGTATTCCATACGAAAGTCATATGTTTATTAAGACAGGTTTGTTAGTCTTACGGCACCCCCAAATCCTAAATATAAATCAGTATTTTCTAAAAGAAAAAAATGTTGGTTCGTATTTAAAGAACCAAAAAGTTGTTTTAACCCATTCCACATTGGCATTTATTGTTTATTTATTTGAACGAGTCTTTTTTATCAAAATAAATAAACAGGTTTTTAAATATTAATAATTAAGCGGAGATTTCATTTTTTAGAATTAATAATTTCTTACAATAGTAGATATATGTTTTCTTCTGTTTAAAAAAATTATATAGCACCGTAAAACATCAGAAATATTTATTTTACCGTTTTAAAGGAATTTATTCAGCGTACAATCTGATACGTATTTCTACAAAATTAATTTATTTCCCAATCATTTTTATAGATAAAATTTTTTTTAAATTTGATTTTTGGAGGTTTGAAATATAGGTTTTATATTATGATATGTATTAAATGATTATATGGTTTACTAGCTGAAACGTACTTACTGTAGTCTAGTAATCAAATTTTGAGATGTAAAGTAATATTGAGAAGATTTCAATTCAGAGTGTCTGGAAAATCATCCTATATATTGAGTTAACTTGTAAGGATTCTTTCTTCTCGATTCGTAATATATAGAATCGAATTCAAGACGACTAGTAGTGTAATGCATATAAAATTTTTTGAATCCGGATAGATTTTTTTTCTTTTAATGTAGTTTATTCGCACTAATTTCAATCCGTTTAATAACAGAGGTAAAATTATAGGAAATTAATGTTCATAAGTAAACGAGTAATGAATCGGTTTATCAAACGGATGGAAAGTATTAGGCCTAATAAAGTTTTGAGTCTAAAAGAACTCAATATTTTCTATTAAAAAAAAAAACAATAATAAATTTTTAAGAAAATTAATATTTAGAGGTTTTTTTTTTAAAAAAAAAGAAGAAAGTAAATTTTATGAAGAATTAATGTAAAATGTTTGAATATAACAAGCTTTGGTTCTTTTTCGTTATTAACCCCCCCCACTACTGAAATCTTTTTTTTCCTCCACAAACTGGTATAAATATACTCCAAAAGTAATTATGTACTAAAATTAAGCAGAAAAATCACTTT
>JAAAKQ030301432.1:0-10161 GCA_010016005.3 Zanna intricata
GATCCACGTCGATAATTAATAAAAATGATTACTTACATAACGGAGCGAAGCTTTTCACAAAGAATACAAAAAAAAAACTTAAATACATTTGAAAAAATTAAACATTTGAAGAACTTACACACATTACTAAATTATACACAATTTGAACGAAATTAACACTGATGAATGGAGAAGAAGAGATGAACAAAGAAGAAAGTGAAGAATGGATCCATGTTGAGTCGAGATAAAGCTATATCCTTCCAAAAAAACTTTTCTTAAGGTCTTTGTTGATCCAAATTTCATCTATAAAATACATTCTAAGGCCTTCTTGTCCCATAATTTTTGTCCCATTTTCTTTATTTCAGTGAGATGTCTTCACCATAGATGATATCATGCTTGTCAATTAAAGTACTTTCTTGGCTCCATTTTTCAAATTTAAAATTCATACTTTTTAACAATTTATAAAATGTTGGTCTTCAGAAATCTGGTACATCTATATTGATAACTTTTAACACTTTGTTGAAGCCAGTTTGTTTTGAAACTAAAATAATGTACTTTTTCATGAATCACATTTTCATTAAAATTGTTAATTGTTTCTTCAATTGACTGTGGGATTTTGTATTCTTAGGAGATCGCAACTCATTAGTAAATTTATACTTGCAAATCACACAGGACTCTGAAGCAGCACAACTTCCACTTATGTTTGCAGTTTTATTAATGACATCTGAAATCATCTAATGGTAGGCATTACCATTGTGATTATTGTGTAATTCACTTTTGTAAACATTTAAAATGATAGTGTTTCTCCATATGACTGAAGGGCTTTTTCTGCGGCTTTTTTTTTTTAGAGGGGGATATCAATAATTGTGCACTATTTATCAGCTGAATCGGTGCCAGACATGTCAAAATAATGCTATAGCTCAAGTCGTACAGACACAAAACTAGGAATAGACTACACTCATGTTCCAGTAAATGTAAAAAATTGTATTAAATTAATTTTAAAAAACATTAGTGTAAATAAATAACAAAAACACAAAAATTGAGCAGAAAACAAAATAATGATCATATGAAAAGATAAAGAGATCTAATAGAACTGAGAAGACATAATATTAAATAAATATTTGATTAAATGAATACAATATGACTAATTAAACAGTGACTAATATGTTAGTAATGATTTTAATGTATATATAAATATGTGTTGTGAACTGAAACTGATACATGGGACGTAACTCAGCAGAATCATTACAAACTCACCACACATACACATTTGTTTATTCTTTATTCTACATACTGACTAAATACAGTATAAAGGAAGATAGATTTATAGGAATATAATATCTTTTGTTGATTGCTAAATAATAAGTAAACACCTGAAACAGGCAATTGCAAACAGTTTTTTTTTTTTTTTTTTTTTTTAGTAATATTTGGTAATATAGATTTTTTTCTTAATAATATTGATTTATGATGGAATGTTTGACATCTGTTCAACACTGAATAAGAAACCTTTTAGTAAACAAAGGAATACAGGTACACTTGTAAATACAGCCACTAAAATAGTTGAAACACTATAAAATCTCAAATTTATTATTTGGTTTCACTTGGCTTGTCAAATGCCAGTGTTTGAAGGAATCTTCATAAGAATTTACAAATGCATCTGTATAAAATCCAAATACTGGAGGCATTAAATGTTGCTGATATAATCATATGATTTCTTGCTGCCAACTTTTGAAACTTTAAAATGTAAAGAAAGATATTATTCAATATATGGTAACAAGTGATGAACTGTATTACAAGCAATAGCATCCTTTGAAATAATATTATATAAATAAATAATATATATATATATATATATTATATAATAATAATATAATATAATTAATAATAATATATAATAATGATATATATTATATATATAAATAAATAATATTAAGTCATATTTATTTAAGAACAATGATGGGAATGCTGACACCATCGTCACATCAGATCAATACATCTGAATGATAGAAGAATCATTTCTTCAAACACTGGAATAACCTAAAATTAATCCATATACATTATAACAAGAAGGAACAACTGGTCGCATAACTATGCAATCAATAAGTGCAATTAAAAGATTGTTTCTAAATTACATTATTTTCAGATATATTGATAATCCGTGGCTCATAAAGTTGCTAGAACAGGATGTAGTTTTTCTTATGGGGCTATTTTAAGAGTAATGAGGTCATTTTTATGAAAAATTAAAAACTCAAAGAAAAACTGTCTTTACTGCAATTTTGACAATATGTTATATCGTGTAATCTAAAATATAAAAACATGACTTGAAAAACCTGTGAATTGAAGTGGTGGTTATCTTCAGGACAGAGTGTGTAGAAATTATGTTTTACGGAACGGTTAAATGCAATTAAATGAAAGTCCAATTTTAGTAAAAGCTATTATTTTTTAAGTATGAATAAAAATATAATTAAATATTAAAAGTTTATTAAATAAAAAGGCTTTATTAACTAGCTAACACTTTTTTTTTTCAATTCAGTTTTTAAATTGTCAAAATAAAATAAACAAAGATTCATGCAAATATACATCTATCAACAAGCATTCCACAAGAAAAAACAGACTTTTTTGTAAGTAATAAATAATCACACTTAATGTTAAATATGCAATAGCACAACATATCTGTGTGGTCACTTAGAGAGATATCCAAAGTGATATTTCATATTATTATAATATTTTAATTTTATAAAATAAAATAAAATTACATATACTTACTGATCGATACTAACAGCAGTAACTTCAGTATCATGTTCGAATCGTGCTAAAAGTGATGATGCTGGTTTGATATTTGTGTATGGAAAGTCTGCTCTCCACACACTTACAGAACAATCCCAGGAACCAGAAACAAGTATCCCTTTTTTTGAACCCCAAATAAGACAGCTTACCGCATCTTCATGTGCTAATACTTGATCCAAAACTTTACCAAACTCAACATCATATATTATTCTGAAATAAAAGAAATATTGAGGTGTACTTAGAAAAAAAGTTAATACTGCATTTACAAATTGAATGAATAGAAGAAATTATATATGTTACACAATAATATACAGCATAGTTTAGTTTATCCATAAATACATTTTAATAAAAAGAATGACCATGAATAAAAAGATACCATGAAGTCATTAGTGTTATGTGGTATGGAGTAATTAAGAAAACAAAATAACAATATTGAAATTTTCAGTTATAACGACCTACTATTTAGATTTTTCTTTTAAATGACTTCCTGGTTCCTTAGTGGAAAAAAAAAACAGTAATATATGCCTATGGAGGTTATGGATGACTGTGATTTAATGGGATTAACATCATCCCACACTTTAAACTTTTTCATGCAGTTTGTGCATTAAATGATGTTTCTTTGGTTAGATTTTGTTTTTGGATGATAATACTGTTCTAATTTTCCTGTAACTTAAGATGTACAATACATGTTGATCTACCTTTTACAACAAAAAAAATTATGGATTTGTTTTACGAGTTTGCGTTTGTTTTGCAAGATTTAGTTATTTTTTATTTGTTACAAATTTTTTTTAACAAGTTATGTAGTTTGGTAAAAAAATATAAAACAATGTTATTACAATTTAAATGCAACAAAACCTGGTGGAATTACCCGATTTCATATGAATGTTGAGAGATGATTTTCATTTTCAAATGAATTTTGTAAACTGCTGCTTTCTGTAGTGTTGAAACATACTCTTCTTATCAAATAATGTTAAGTTTTGGAATTAATCTACACAAAAAATAAACATTTATTAAACTGTTTTTTCCATGAACATTTATTAAACTGTTTTTTCCACACGCATTTGATTTTAAATACGATTTTTAAAAGATTAAATATGAATAATTCAACAAAAAAAATAATTTTTTTTAATAATCTCTAAGAATAAATTGAAAGTCTGAGACTGAAAAACAGTTTTTGTTCAGAACAACTCTGATTTGTGAGAATCTTAAGTTGAATCTAATATATTACATGGAATAAGGTCTCATAAAAAAAAAACAGTCAATGAATTGCACAATTTTCCTGGCTATACCGATCAAGTTATGCAATTCATTTTTGAAAACTTTCTGGTTACACCAGAAAAACAATTTAGAGAATGGATTTCAAATTTTTATCTAAATTATACGCTACAAATATGAAAACATTTCACAAAGTTAGGAAGCCAAATCAATGATTAAGATTTTGGATCGTAACATGACATGACTATGGCCTTTATGATGTCTACATGCTTTGGAAAAAAGTCCTTACAGAAAAGTTATGATGAATCAAAAATACAACATTAATACAAAATATTTGAAAATTTTTTTTTTTTTTTACAAAAAGATAAAAAATGTTACCTACAATCGCTGGGAGAAAGAAAAAATACAATGTACAAATGTCTAACAAAATACTAATAAAAAATATTCAATTAACCAGCTTCAATTATTTCATCACAAACATATTAAAAAAAAAGTAACATAATAAATTTCAATGTTATTCATTAAAAAATCCTTTTTTACTTTTCTTTTGTTGTAAAATATAATGTTACTTGTTTGTTATATTTAATTTTTGAAGCAAAGATGCTCAACAAAATAATCAAAATTAACATTGTTAATAACAGTATATCACATCAAAATTTCAGAAAATAAGTTTTTTACTTTTGAATATCTGGGGCTAATACATGAAGGAAGGTTTTTCTGAGGCACCCATACTTAGAAAAGAAAAATAAATAATAATATAATAATTATATATATTAATTTTATACTTTATGTTATAGCTATAGCAGCATAGGAAGAAAATAAAAATGTATTTTACTTTACGCTTAGTATGTTTGCCAAATTAACTCAATTGCCATAATTTTAACTTATTGAAGGAAATGGTTTTATTATTATTATTTTTTTTTTTTTAAGGAAATGGTGATGGTGAAGATATAGTGAGAGCATGTAAATAATTGACCAAATGTTTACTCAGAACTACTAAAAATAAGACTGAAAAAACATAAGAAATATAAGAATAACACAAAATGAAATTATCATTTTACTTTAAGAAACCATAAAATTAGATAGATTAGTGAGGTATGACTAACAGAAAGGTTACGAGTGTACAAATTGTAAAATGCATACGAAAGTACTTTGCTTACTCAGTGGAAGAAATAGGAATGAACAGTGGCCTTTATAAAAAGAGTCTTTTAAATTTGATAACAAAAATAACAAACTTTATACCAAATGATTCTCGGACAATACGGAAAGCCAACAGAAATATTTTATGTCTGGTAAAGTGCTGTTGTACACAATAGCACTATAGTAAGTGCTGTTGTACACAACAGCAGTAGTGAGAAAGGAATTTCTTACTATTACTGTAACTGGGGTTTGCTATACATTTACCACTTATTATCTCATGTACTTTATTTTTTAATTTTGCTATTTAAGAATAATGTTTATTAGATACAGAAAGAATCATATGATTTCTGTTGGTTTTGCTTCAATAAAAAAACAGACTTTTAAAAGTTTTTATTTACTTTTATAAGCTGAATTTACATTAATTTTTTTAAAATTAAATTCTCTACAAATTTTGGACAGAATCTTTTGCTAGCCATAACTCGAAAACCTCTGTTTATATGAACTTTTTTCATTATTTTCACCAGTAGAACACATTCTGATAGTTTTTCAGTCTCTTTGTGGAACA
The DNA here is from genome assembly GCA_010016005.3 of Zanna intricata. Classification (NCBI taxonomy): domain Eukaryota; kingdom Metazoa; phylum Arthropoda; class Insecta; order Hemiptera; family Fulgoridae; genus Zanna; species Zanna intricata. Next base: position 5,687 of record JAAAKQ030301432.1, read on the forward strand.
ACCAATATACATATTTATTTGTATTTTTTTTTTCTAAAATCAATCCCTGCAAGACCCACATTCCTCTCTACCAATATATCATAAAAACAAAAACCAACTTGATCCACCCAAGTACAAAAATTAAAAAGTATGAGATAATTTATTTTTTCATTATTATTATTACTACTACAATAATGTTTTTGTGGTAACCTAGATATTTGGTTATAATTTTTTTTTATCAAACCATACAATACACTCAAATGTAACTAAAATATATAAAATATATTTTTTTCTTAAATTAAATTGTCTTTTTAATTTCTGTGCTTGGGTAGATCAAGTTGGATTTGTTTATATAATGTATATACTCGTATAGTCTGTTCTACAGGAAAGGTGATTGATTTTATATTCGCAACTACTCATGCCATCTGTAAATGGATGCATGAATTAACTGGGTCCAATTAAGAAAAGATAAAAGGACAAAATAGGAGAGGGTGAAATAAAGCAAAAAGTACACTTTACAAGGACTAAAAAAAAAAAAAAAAAAAAAAAAAAAAAAAAAAAAAAAAAAATTTATTTTAGTTTACTTAATTTACACATTAAAGTACCAGTAATTTTATTCATAATTTTCATTGGTTTATACTATCTTTTGTATAATTAATTTTTTTTTTTTGCAAATGTAATTTCATTTAAATGTTAATTTCATTTTTAACAAATGAAATTTATATAGATATAATTTTTATAATTATTCAGAATCTGAAAAAAACAGTAAAATTATTTTGATTTATTATAATTTCAGTAAAATTACGTTTATTTATTGAGTAAGTCGCACGTTTAATTTGTCAGAAAATTTTTGATAGCAATTTTTCAAAATAGAAAGTAAATCTATTCTTTCAAGATAATTCCGTAAGACAAGGTAGTAGGGCTAAGGAAGTTTTAAATTTAATTTATGGAGCAAGCCAGGCAACCGTAACTTGTCAAAGGTCTGTTGGACATCTAAGAATTCCGCCGAGCAGAATTTTTTCCTGCAGATACCCACTGATGACCTTGACAGCTATAGGGTGTTTGAACGAGGAGTGGCCGTATTTAAACCCAAATTCTGGAATTTGGGTTTCCCAAAGTCCGGAATTACCTCCTCACCCTTCAGAACTAGCTTAACTCTGCGAAATATCAGATTTTAAATAATATTGATATAACCAGTAAGAGGCTCACTAGGTAGCATAAGAGGCATTTTGTGCTTTACTACAGTAAAACCCATGGCGTTCTTGTATCTTACTTGTCGAAATTGGCTTAATCGGAAAGCTAATTGGCAGTGGGCTCTCTACAAGTGTTTAATATTTTCGTCACTAGGATCCTCTTCATCATAGTTGAAAGTTTCGCCTAAGAGTGAAGAAAATAGATCGGCTTTATCTTTTTCATTCCTCGCCCTCAATCCAGTAGCAGATAGCGTTGTTGTCTATCGCCGTAGCCCCTTCGTGGCCTTCCATAAAGTGCATCTGTCCCTATCAGATTAAAAGATTTCCGATATAATCCTTGAATGTTTCATCTTTGATAGCCTTCAACAATCTCCTCAGCCTTCGCGCAGCCCTATTAAGAAGTATTCTGCCTTTTGGTCTCCTGAATTGCTATAAATTTCGTATGAAAAACTGGCAGCCAATTAGATCTCCAAGAGATCTATTCTCTCGGAAAGTTATTGTTTCTGGTCGAATGTACTTTCTCTGGTGTAGGTCGCCATGCACCCTCCTGCATGACAGACGTTAGAAAGTATGTTGCGTAGTTTATATCCTCAGTGATATCGAGCAATGATTGGCCAATCAGTTTCTTCAAGATCCATTCCTGATAAGAGTCACAATCTGTTCATTTCGTATACAGGATAGGCCTCCTTTTGTTCCTCAACACCGTCATACTCACTGTAACTAAACAGGTGAGTGGTCCGACGTGCTCATAGCTGTTTTCTGCTAACGGGTATGTAGATGACATGCCTAAAGTAATAAAAAAATCAAGAAAATCTGTGGTTTTCGTTAGATCCGTTGGTCAGTATGTCATCTGAAACCCCTAAACCCCCCTCCAGGCGTAGATTTTGACTCAGCTCCTCAATATTCTCTCCTCTAATGTGAGTTCGCGGTTGTCAATCCGGAACCCCACATCCAGACTTTCGCGTTCCAGTCCTCTTCAGTGATAAACCCTGAACCTAGTGTCGGAGAATAACTCGTTAGTTATAGTATGGCGTGAAGAACAGTTCTTCTACACTGCGGACAATCTTATAGGTTCCAACTAGTCTGTAACTTCAATCGTGGTTGTCTGAATCTGTTTAATGCAGAGACTTGGAAATTGGTGTTGCCGTAGAGAATTCCTATATCGCAGTTCCCTATGAGCTTCCCCATCTGGATGATTTGTTATTTACCAAGAGAGACCTTAAATCCTAAGGTAATTTCGATCTGTACAGTGCGTCTCTTATTACGTCCAGAGAATTGGAATTGCCATAGTTTCTAGTTCTTTCCGCCTAGAAAGTAGGTCGTTAATATTCCATGTAACAATCCGGAAAATTTTTCTCATTAATAGATTTTTCCTTATTAAAAAAAAGTAGATTTTTTTGAAGAAGCAAGCCTATAGAATTCAGTCTTAACTTCGAAATCTATATTTGAAGAGATCTTATCTACACTATTCTCACCATTACGCCCAGCTGCTTCAGCGTATATTCGGCGGAGAGACTCAGGCTTTGCGCCGATGTTCCCAGATTCTCCACATCTAACGTGAGGAAATTGTTATCAAACGTGAGACCGGTTGCCTAACGAATAGCGAATTCGACTCTTGAAGTAAGTTGTGAGGTCCGATTAACCTTTTGCCTCTATTGTCTCTTTTATTTTTTGGTGCACTCTGCAACCTTGACAGTTTGCTCGATGATCGGATTGACATAAAACACAGGTTGTAGAAATGGCTTCCCTCACACTTTACACAGTGGTAACGCTTCATGCAATTGTTTTTGATGTGCCCATACTGTTGACATCTTATGCACTGTATGAGGCCTGTTGGTTTCCGCAGTGCTTCGAATAATACGCTGCAATTTACAATGTATTTTAACTCAAATATACTGTTATTGTTTCCCTTTGTCTCTAAGTTCACGAAAAATGTTGGTGCTGACTCGTTGGTTACTTTGTGGCATGCATTTACTATCTATCTCTCACCTTATGCTGGTGGTCTTCCATTTCTTCCCTAATCATCTCCAGTGGGATCGAATGCTTCATACAAGTAATCCTAATCACAACACGAAAGTCTCGTTTATCCTTTCTAGTGAAGGTATGACCTATTAATCCATGTCACGAATTACGTTTATAGTCTTCTTGTACGCTTCAATATCTTTAGAAATTATTCTATGTTTTTACTTTCTACCAGTCGAATGTTATAATCTCCCTTATCCACGACCGTTTCTATCAGTTTATATTACTTAAGTACATGATGATACCGGATAACCTCCACAATCAGAAATCACATCGTTGATCATATCAGGTGGTACAGAATTCATCCTAAACACAAGGTTAATCGGACCGAAGCCCCAATATAATTAAAAAATTAAAGGTATTTCAGATAGTTTGCACAGGATGGGTAACGCTAAGAACGGGGCAAAATACATTTTTACCCGACCTTCCTACGAGTAACCAACTATAACAAATATTTTTATGAAGGAGGCCCCGAAAATTTATAACACACACGTATATATTATGTACATAAAACGCCACTAGCTATTTGTTTGGAGCTATTATTTACAATTTTTTACAACTGTTTCATTTTAACGTATTCTTTACAAGATATGTTTTTGTTTTATTTTTCTAATTCTGATGATTGTTGTAGTTTTCCCATTTTCGGACATATTGTTATAAGACGTGGGAAAATTGTTGCATATTGCATAAAAATTAAACCTGCAGTTCTTTTTGAACAAACGTATTTAATTTCATTTTTCTGTAAGTCAAATATTAATTATAGTGGTTTTTTCCCATTAATCTTAAGTAGATTACAAAATTCAAAATAAAAAATTTTGATCATTATTATAAACACTTAAAAATAATATACATTTTCAAAGAAATTAATTAAAATAGATTTAATATAATTAATTAATACTGAGAATAATGACTTCATTAACCTTTATAACATTAATAAATAGACGATAAAATACCACAAAGCCTTTTATAATAACTCGATCAGTATCATTTAATATCTCCAGTAATTCAGTTTTATGCGGATACATAAAAATAATCTTTCGACCGCTAATGTTCTACAGGCCAATTGAAATTTAATGTGGACAAACAGATTATATATTTCTTCACGACATTTTTGTTACCAGTTGTTCACATATTCGTTTGTTAATACAGAATGTCCCATATAAAACGCAACCCATCAATCACTCATCCATGTAATTTCAAAAGTCAAGCTTACTCCCCTACTCGTTACTGAAATGGACTCGTTCAACATCTGAACATCGCGGCGACGCAGTAGAACACTAC
>JAAAKQ030301476.1:0-10160 GCA_010016005.3 Zanna intricata
GCCGTCCTGACCTAGCAAAGCTAAGTGGGCACTGGACACAGCTCTCGGCAGCCGTGAAACAGTGTTGCTCCCAACCCCTACCGACTAAACTTCTTCACCGGTTTCCCAGGGGCAGCTGGAATCATCTCCCAACATAACATTGGCCAGCCCTAGAAGTTGTGGCAGCAGATTAACCTATGTTTTGCCCTTCCTGCTTGGGCTATGCGCAAGACCTGTGTACAGATGAAGAGAAAGACCTGAGGGTAAGGAGGTGTAAGACAGCTCTCTGCTTAGCAACCATCTATCCGTGCTTGCATGGATGGGCGGTGATGATGACGCACGGAGACTTTGAAGCCTCTGAAACTGAAGGCCCCCCCTATGGGGGGCTTATTAATTGTCTTCTACTTCGTTCTGGATCAGCCAGGCTCTGCTGTAGTGGTACTAACTTAGTGTAATGTGAGTTTTTGTTAGTGAACAACAATAAGCAATACTAAGACAACGCCTAGGCTTGCCTGGGCATCAGTAAAACGGATTCAAAGCCTCTACAAAAAGAAAGGCTCTTTGACAAGGTTTCGTTGCCTGATCTTCTTTAAAGTTGAAGTCGAGACCACCTCAACCACTCTATTTAGTCTTAAATAGCTTTATAAATCCGCTTTTTGCAAGTTATATATAATCAGGAGCAATCTAACCTTATTGATACTTAGTCAAAAATTCCACAAGTTTCCAGTCCAGCTTATGTAACAATTGCATCTTTTGCGAATGACACAACAATTTTGACGGTTGACGGTGATTCAAATCCAGCCTTATCTTATGTAGCATGTGACAGCATAAATGGAATATGAAAATTAATCCAGCGAAGTCAAATCAAGTGAGGAGAGGAAACTGTCCACAAATTCGCTTGGACAATATTGATATTTACACCAGCCTTTTGTGATATCTAGTTTGGCACATGGACTATATATGACACTGAGAGAAAAAAATAAGAAAGTAAACATTACGTTAAAGCAGATGACCTGGTTGCTGGGATGGTGTTCACAATTGCCTCAAAGTATTGTTGTATTAGATATTCTTGAAACCGATATGGATCTACAACATTCAACTCTGCCTTAAACGTGTAAAAGACATGTGGTGATCCAGCGGTTCCAGAACTAAATACTCACAAACATAACAGAACCGCCATGGTTCATGAGAAACAAAGATAGCCACATGTATCTGAGCATCCCATACATTCATGAGGAGAATCAGATACTAAGCTCAAGATATCTAAAGTAAATACACATATGAATTATCTTTCTGTGAATTTTTTAGACAACTAGAATGTTTGAAGACAGAAAAGGCTGCATCTGTTCCTGACCTCAGTGATATTGTCTGGTCACTAAGGCGATAACTCCCTCAAGATAATAATATGCACCAATGATGATAGTTATAGAAAATTACTATTTCTATTGAATATTATTGATTACATTATGTTTTGCTTTGTATACATACGATATTTAAGAGGAAACGTTGTATGTTACCAAGAATCAAAATTACCGCTTAACTAATCGCTACAAATTTTAACAATAGTTTCATTATGTAATCGAGAATGTCATACGCCACATTAAGATAAATAATTAATGTAAACAAAGCCAAAAATGTAGTGGTTCAGATTTGTCGGTAAAACACAAGCTTTAATGAACTGAACTATGGACTCCGAGTATCTATAGATTACTACATTTACTTTAATACATATAAATCTTACTGATACTTTGAAGTAACGCCTTATGGTGGTATTACCTCTTTAGAAAGGAAAAAAAGGTTATCTTTCATTCTATGAGCTATGTTTGAACTGAAGGATTCGAAATCAATCGAATGAATGTTATTAGAAAAATAATAGATTTTAATTTACATTAAATAATAAAATAAAATATTGTTAGAAAAATTAAAAAAATTTCAGTTCTACAATAATAGGCTTCACGCAGGGACGGTGATAATAATAATAATAATTTTTTTTTAATAATATTATTTGTATTATTATTAATATTACTGTTATTATTATTATTATATATTTTTTTTATGTTCCTAGTGGCATTGACTCCCTTGGTCATTAGCCCCCTCCACATCAAAAGAAAGAAAAAATTGTCAATTACAAGTCCTGTCATTGACAAGACAAGATACACTTTTCAATGGTTATTAAAACCCTGAAAACACAACATAATAAAAGGGTAAAAGGCTCTTTGTTATTTTAAAATCTTTCTAGCCATTTCTTGCGAAACGTGGTCAAGTATGTCAAAACCTTCTCTGTGATGAAAATTAAAACGTACAACACAACCCGTTTAATATATGTAACAAGGGTTATTATTATTAATACCTATACATTTAATATATGGGCCCTTTCCATTTAGAATCACACAAAACACCAATAATAATAAGTTATTAAAACATATATCAAAATTTCCTACCATTAGAAAAAATTAAACATATGTATAATTCTAAAATTCTTCGTCAATACCCATGGAACAATCCCTGCCAAGGGCCAAAGTGACTGACTTACGCTGTGCGGAGAAAGATATCGGCAGAACAAGCTCGCAGCAGCCCACCTACAACCCGGCTACACAACCAAGAAGAGTTATGGGCACTTCCCGTCCGCACATTCCGCCCAGCATCGGCAAACAGATCACGGTCATGCCTTCCACCCACGCCATAAACAGCGAAACCGAGAAGTACAACCGCAACCAGCTCGACGGCTCAGCACCGCCAATCCTGTACTCCACAAGGAGCTTCTTAGCAACACCATTTCCCTATAAGACGACATTATTAAAAGTACCAGGTCGTTTCCCGCAACGGACGTGAATATGGGTGGTATTGCAGGGACGTGGGGTTGGGTTTAATCAGGGCATTATTATTATTATTATAAAATGATGTGATTTTGAATCCAAAAGGCAATATGCGCGGTCAGGAACGTTTCATGATGCGGTGCAATTCAACGCTGTAAGATTTCTTCTCCGATTCCATTTTCGTTATTTGAAGGTAGCAACGGTAAAGGAAGGTATTTATTCCCGTTGTCCATTTAAACCGCTTCCTACCCCAGGATGTAGGGACGGGAACCTGAAGTTCAGGTACAACGTCACCCACAACATTAAACCGTCCAGGTTGCTTCTCACCAAACGACTGAGGAGAGAGGCAGTAGTTCTCTTCCCCAGAAGGTGTCCATCGTCTTAGTGCACCAGCTGCAGACTCATTAGCTGGCACACCCGAGGCTTTGCTTCTAGTAATGGAATCAAGCTGTACACGGCAAGCGAGCTGCTAACACAGCTATCGGTTACCTGTTTTGGTCTGCGAGTGGTATTTTATTTCCCACCTACGGCGCATCCCATATCCCATATACAGCGGATTGGGGGATGCTCGGTATATCAGCCGAGCATCCCCCAATCCGCCACCTGTGGACGTGTCCGATGGAGGACAGGCAACCCCGAATGGGTTATTATTATTATTATAATAAATAATAATAATATTATTTATTTATTTGTAATGATTTTAGCATTTCTTAATTTTAGAGGGAAGGTCTTGCAATATCCTGATGATACAATAATATACAGTGATCAGGTTGATGTACATTGAGTGATGACTTACATTCAGTTAAATCTGGATCTGGCTGTAAAGTATGTTTTCAATAATTACATAACCCTTAATACAAATAAAACTCAATCGATAGTTTTCAAAGGTAGAGGATCGGGGGCCAGTAGGAATGTTTACTTTAGTGTTTTAGCCTTAATAGTCCTATATATTACTTAATAGCCCTATATATTGTCATAGTCATAATTGTTTTAGATCAAATATGGCGTGTGGGAGTGAGGGTCTGGTATTGGTTGACAGTCTGAAGCACCTGGGAGTTTATTTAGATAGTAATATGGAATATAATACACATGTTATTCATCTCTGTAATTTGCTTAAAGTTTCTTTGTATAAATTTTATAGGTTATCAGACTGTTTCCCAATTCATGTTAAACGTGTCTTATATTTTTCATTAATAGAGAGCTTGCTGAGAAATGGAATCTCTGCTTACTCATCGGCTCCAGATTATATATTGGCTCCTCTAAAATCTCTTATATCCAGAATATTAAGAGTTCTGTTTTATGATGTTCAGATTGGCTTACTTGGAATAATGAGTTTTGAGGAATTGGCAAAATTTTGTTTATTGCAGAAATATTACTCTGATCTTCAATATAGCGTACAAAGAGAGAGTTTACATGAAACACATTCACAACATTTTTTGATCCCAAGATTTAATAACGCATATGGTAAGGCTTTACTTGAGTATCATGTACCTAACTTTTTAAATGAACTCCTGCAGAAATTGAGAAACATACATAACCCGTGTAAAGCTATGTAATTATTTAACTTCATGATGCATATTTTAAATGAAATTTTTAAGTGCATAGTAACATAAATGTAAAGTAGATCATACATTAGCGATAGAATAACCAGTCTAGCAGAATCTATAATGATCTCAACAACACTATAACAAATTATATTCACTAATTTATCAATAAGATCCAAAGTAGATTTATTTGAGACAATACCCATATTGAATATTACTAATGATATTATACTTTAAACAAAAACTATTAATCTGAAAAAAGATACAATGTTCAATTAGTTTCACTGTAACTGAAATAGAACCTATCGGCCTGTAATTACAGAAGTCTGATTTAACTTCTCTTTTATAAATAGGCCTGAGATAAGTTGTCTTCAAAGCACCTGGGACCTGTCCAGTGTCAAAAATGTTATTAATCAAATGAACCAGAATTAGCTTTAAGAACTGAAAATTATTTTTTATATCACAAGCCCTTATGCCATCAGGACCAGGAGAGGAAGAATAATTCAATTTATTAATAATTGACAAAAGGAAATCTTCATCTACTTTATTAAGACGAATAGAAGCAATGTTACCAACAGTATACAAACTGTTCCTAGTATGCTCCGAGAGATCAAACTAAAGGCCCTGTAACCTTGCTAAAGTATTTACCACTGTGTCATTAAAGGAACGATTGAAAGTATTACAAACATCCTACAAGTACTCACCACTTTCAACCTCAAAGTTCTTCTTCACAAAATCCTCTACTGATAACCTAACCTTTCTATTAAGGAATGTGTCAACAACTGACCAGATTTTTTTAGTATTGCTACTTAATCTATTGAACATATGAAAATAATCAATCCATAAACACAATCCTCACTTATTTAAATCTATTTTGTAAACAAACATTCCACCTATCTCTCTTAACCAATCGCCAAAGCCTGTCTTTTTCTCTACTCAATAACCTTATTTTGTTATTGAACCACGGATTTACAAGATATGTTAGAAAATCATTAACCTTAATTCTATTTTTAGAGTTATAAATATCATTCAATTTTTTACTTATTTCATTACAAATATCTTTGGAATTATTCAAGTCCACTAAGGGCCACCAATCACAAGTTTGAATTCCCTGGTTCACCAATCTATCACACAATATTTCCTTATTGACATCATCACGACTTAAAAAATTTCTGTTTAGATTTTAAAGAAACACCAATCAAATAGTGATAGCAGGCTTAGACTCTACTATAAAGGAAGTATAATCTGTCTGAAGTCTCAAATTAATGTGATCCAAACAAGAAGAAACCAATCTTTTGGTATAAGGGGGGAATTAGATTATTAAGAAGGAATGAAAAAATACTGTATATCAACAAATTAAAGTATATGTGGTATTAATGTAAAAAGCAATCTACCACTGTAGTTAGTTAGTTCTTAGATGAAACCTGGACTGAAATAAGAAAACAAATAAATAAAACTATAAATATAATCTAACCAAATTTAACCTACGCTTGCTAACCATGACTAGTGAACATAGATTAAGTTTGCTTAGATTATATTTATAATTTTATTTATTTTCTTATTTCAAAATAAGATAATAAATATGAAATAATTATTTCAGTGGTGCCATCTAAGAAATATATAACTAACTACAGAGTAGTTTGCCTATTACATTAATACCATATCTGTTAATGCCACGAAATCCCAAATGAAGTTTATGAAGTTGATCCCAAATGAAGTTCAGGAACCACAAGGCTCAATGAGTAAGTGAATGAATAGTATTTTACTTTTAACCCTTCGTCCACACTCTGGGGTCCACATGACCCTACTAATTTTTAATATTAATGTCTTATTTTTACTAAGCACGATAGAAAGTGGGGAATTTATGTATTTTGGGTTGGTACTATTGTGCAGTGTTCCCAGACCTCAGAATGAAAAGTTGCTTTCAGTCATGTTATTCCATAATTAGTTTTGTCATGGGTGTACTAGACCCCAGTGTGAGGTACATGTTAGTATCTTTTATGGAAGTTAATTGTTTTCTTATCTTAATTTGTGCCATATTGTTAACTTATTTTTCATATTTTTCTTTTAAATAAACTCAGATCATAACAAAATGGATTCCAGGATAAATTTAGAGCGTGTTTCCAAAATAGATTGGGTATTTACAGAGTTACAACAGGATGAAGCCAATGGTTTTTTTGGAGGAGATTATTCAGATGACGATCCTGATTATGTTGAAGAACAAGTTATATCAGGGAGTGAAGAAAGTGCTAACAGTTACCAAGATGAAGCAGTTCAACATCCTACTGCTGCTGAAGACATGCCGGGTTCTTTCAGTAACATAATTAAAGGAAAATCAGGTTTTAAATGGACTCCTGGTAACAATGCACCTCGGAGAGGTAGAACTAGAGCACAAGATTTAGTTTTACATTTACCTGGACCAAAAGGAGCGGCAAGAAATGTGAAGACACCAATAGAAGCATGGAATTTACTTATAAATGAAGAAATTCTGAATATAATTACAGTGTGCACTAATCAACAAATTAATAGAAAATTGGAAGAAAATGAGAAGCAAAGCTATCATGGAGAAACAACTGTTATAGAAATAAAAGCGTTCATAGGACTTTTATATTTTAGTGGAGTTAAGAAAGACAACAATGTGTGCCTGAATGAAATGTTGTCAACTAGATTCAGTAACTCATTATACAGAAGCACAATGTCTGAAAGAAGATTTGAGTTTCTTGTGTCTTGTCTCCGCTTTGACGAAAAGGAAACTCGTACTGTTAGAAAAGCCCCGGATAACTTTGCTGCTTTTCAAGAAATTTGGGAAATATTTATAAAAAAACTGTAAATCAATGTTCACACCATACGAGTACTGCACGATAGATGAACAACTTGTTGGTTTTAGGGGCAATTGTCGATTTTGAGTGTACACTGGTTCTATGAGATAAATATGGGATAAAGATAGTCATGCTCAATTGTGCCAAAACAGGTTACATGGTGAATGGGATACCTTACACCAGTAAAGTTCAAACAGAAAATCGAGAAAGTTTCCTGACATACTACGTGAAAAAATACATAAAACGAACAGAAATCTAACTGTAAACAACTGGTTCACGTCAGTTCCATTGTTTGATCTTATGTTCAGAGATTATGGTTTAACAATGCTTGGAACAATTAGGAAAAATAAGGTTGAAATTCCTGCAAAATTTGTACAGAAGCAAAAAGTTGAAGCACTCTTCAATATGCATTTGCTGAAAACAAAACCCTTTTATCTTACACGCCAAAGAAAAACAAAATCGTACTTCTTCTATCAACCTTCCACTATAAAAAACCAGAAATAGATACAGAAACTGGCAAACCAGATATTGTAGTTGACTACAGTAAAACTAAAGGTGGCACAGATACCTTTGACCAGTACTGTCATAGATATACTACTGCAAGCTCTTCAAGAAGATGGTCCATGAGAATGTTTTTTGCTATTTTAGATCAAAGTGGTGTGAATGCTTGCATCATAAACAAATATGTCAATGCAACCGATAAAAATATTACTACTCATCGACAGTTTTTACATGAATTGTCATGGTGTTTAGTAGAACCTCTTATGCAAGCTAGATTGAGCAGACCAACGATCCGTAGGTCTCTTAAAAGTACCATTCAAGAAATTTTAAAACAGATTTTTAGAATTTTTAAAAAACAGAAAGTCACGATGTGCCTTATGTCCAAGAGAAAAGGATCGCAAGACAAAAAAATATTGTGTAAAGCGTCATCGAGCTATTGTGTGAAGAACATCGATCTCTAGTGTGTACGATTGAATTTGTTAAAAGAAAATTTCATTACATTAAATTTTGATATTTTTTTTAATAATAAATATAAATATATTTACTATTAAGTAAAATGTAACACAGTAACCTAAAACTTAGAATTTTATTGATGATTTTTTGTGTCTGAGAAAAATTAAATAAAAAAGTAGTTATATGATCAAATAAGTATTTAAATTAGTGAATTGTATCCCAGGATTTACCAAAAAAAGCGCCAATTAAAAATATATTATCATTAAACGAATATTAAAAAAGTTTAAACAGACAGGTCCAAAGGACCCCAGTGTGAGTACCATGTCTGTAAGAATTAAGTGTGAGGATGAAGGGTTAAGTATGTTATAGATTTACAACATTTTTTTTTTTTTTTACTTCCAGAACCACCTTTAGGTATATCTTCAGAGGATGAGATGAATGAATTGTAGCGTGTGAAAAATGTCATACCTGACCGGGATTTGAACCTGGGACTTCCGGATGAAAGGCTGAGACGCTACCCCTCGCGCTACGGAGGCTGGTGCTCCTCCCCCTACTAGCCAGATTTCAATTTAAAGGAGAATAGAAGAACATTGTATATTCCACCTTAATTAACATTCCAGATGAATTGAGAGTTAAGATATGTTGCAATGAAGAATTTTTTTCAATAATCGTAAAAAATTATATTAAATAATCATAAAAATGTAAAACATTGCATTAGAATTTTTGTCACACATTTATCTTTGAGTGGTAATAAGCAGCTTCAGTTACATGAATAGTATATCTGTTTAGCCTCCAGAACTACCGTGAGGTATTACTTCAGAGGATGAATGAGGATCATGTGTATGAATGTGAATGAAGTGTAGTCTTGTACAACCTCAGGTCGACCACTCCTGAGAAGTGTGGTTAGTTGAAACCCAACCACCAAAGAACACCGGTATCCACAATCTAGTATTCAAAACCGTATAAAAATTTTTATACGGTTCACTACGAAAGTAATATGTACACTAAATGTAAACAGAAAGTAAGTAGTGCACTATATGAAGTAATACAAACAGTGCACTAAATGATTACTTTTACCCATACAAGTTATAACTTTCTTCTTTTCCTGCATAAATTAATAAACATTATTTGTGAGCAAATGTATTAATTTTTATCCTTGCACTTACATTTGATAATATTTTGAGTGTACTTAAGCAATAATATTATTTCTTATACAATAAAATAGAAAATAAAGAATTTAATGGAAATTAATTGCAAATAAAAAGAGAAATGAAATTTAATTACTTAATTTACCAATAAATACAGTTTAAACAATAAAATAAAACTATAATAGCCACACTAAAAAAAAACCTGCTAAATGATGGTGCCTGAACACTGAAAAAAAACACTACTCTTAACTAAATTTAAAAGACTGAATACTAGTTAAGTAAATATAGTTGTATTTATCAACTGATTAATTTATAAAATAATAATAAAATTGTAAATTGAGCAAAATAATAAAATTGTATTTTATATTCTGTAAACAGCTCAAAAATGGTACTGTTATGCAACAGTTCTAAAAATATATACCTATTATAAAGTTTTATCTTACCTAGCCATCTCTCTTTCAGTAACGGTAGTGGCCAGTTTAACAGCAAAAAGTTTAACAATGCTACGTAACAGATGATGCTGTCTCTTCTTGAAATCCCTCATACCTGAGATGTATCCATGCATTTATAAATTTTATACTTCTTTGTAAATGTGCAATGCTCATAAATCTTTTTCAAGTATGTTTGTTTTAATTTTAAAATGCTAAATTTAATTATTTATTACTCTGATAAAATAATGGGAAATTTAATACCTGAATATTTTAAAAACTAAATTATAAATATGTTATAAAATATGTAAATGATAGATAAATAAAATGATTACAGTATTCTCATTTTAGCTATTTTAAAATAGACCATTTTAGTTAAAAGAAAATCACCATTCACTCTAAACTTTTACACACACATTCAGACATTTATGAACGATTTGCACAATTTTCTATTTTTATTATTTTTTTTTTT
>JAAAKQ030301487.1:0-10159 GCA_010016005.3 Zanna intricata
CGTGTTATTTAACGGGAGGAACTGAAAACCGGGCGAAATCCTTCGCTAGCCGTAACTCGCTAACAAAACGTTTTCAGCCATGTGTTTATTGGAAACTTTTTTTTTATTTTTAGGTATAGAATCCGTTTCCGAGAGATTGTCATGCAGTTTTGATACAGCCTGTATATATATATATATATATATATATATATGGACAAATACAGGTATCTCGGGAGGAGAAAATGCTCACCTATGCTCAACATATGAAAAGTAAATAAAAACGTTCTTACAAACAAATTTCCTGTCTCGTTTTTCCGCCTGTATTTTGTATGTTTTTTTTTTAAATAGAAATTTATAACTACAGATTGAAATTTCCACAATGTTTTATATTTTTGCTACGATTATCATAATTTGTTTGAGTGTTATTTTCTGCCTTTCCTATCATTGTTACTCCAACGATCGCATTTCGGAGTACGTCCAATCTCTAAACTAATGCTAAAAGTAGTTTTGAAAATTAAAGAACTCCAAAAACGCGTCGACTTTAAATGTTAGCGTCATTGCTAGAAAAGATAAAAAAAAAACAAAACACAAATCAACTTGATTGAGATACTTAATGTATGTATTTAGGCCTATGTTTTCTAACAACTAAAAAAAAAAACCAATCAAATTTCGGAATAACCGCCATGTTAATTATAAATTATTCCATCATATTTTTTTTTTTATAATTTATATCTAGTTCTAATAAATTACATCTTATTAAATAAAATATTAAACATTTTATATAATGAATTGGAAACTCATTTATTTAAATACTATCTCAAAAAATTGAGTTGAGTTTTGATGCAACTAGGCTAAACCTAGACATAAATTCTGCTAAAGAGAAAACTGTTGAGCCTGTTTTTAATTTTATTGTTAAATAAAATATTTGTATGATTTTTAAACAGATTACAAAACGTTTTTTATTTGCCTTTTTGTAAAAATAATTTGTTGATTTTTGTTGGTATTAACTACTAAGCGGATTGGATATTCTTTTTAAATAATAAATGCTACAATTAATATAGTTATTTATAACTTTTTTCCATTTAGTTATTATTTTTATTACTATGTGATTTAAACAAATGAAGTATCAATTCGTTACGTAAAATTAAATGCTAGTATATGTTAAACTTATTTTAATGCTTTTTTCTTTTTAAATTTTCCTACAATTCTCATTTTTAGCTAATAAATTACGACAATATAGTTTACCGATTTCAACAGGATTAAATAACTTTTCATTTCCTCATAAAATAATATAAAATATAAAAATATATAATATAAACTTCATTTTAGAAAATACATTTTTTTTTACATAAATATTGAACTAAAATTATTGTTTTGTGGAACCAATTTTTTTCTGTGAGTCTATTTTTAGCAGCTGGAATCTTATAATTTTTACACTGGATATAATGAATATATATCTGAACTTATTATGTTTAATTTTTAATATTAAACCTGCAGTGAAAACGAACCATAAATAAAGTAATAAATTTTGTTAATTATCGAAAATAAAGATGTATCACGAATTTCTCTCGAGTTCTTTCATAAACTATTCTACTTGTGAAAATAATGGAAAAAGTTCTAAGAACGTATGTATTTAATGGTTTCGTTAACGAGTTAAGGCTAATGAAAGATTTCGCTCGGATTTCAGCTACTCCGGCGAAATTAGGTTGTATTGAAATTTTTAAGACGAGTTCCTTAATGAAGTAAAATAGGTCTCACAATCGTATCTATATTACGTTTTGAGAAACCGGGGATAAAAAACAAAATGGTTAAAAATTCGGATTTTTATGTTTGACGTTCAATAACGTTGTTAATTGGGTAATAAACACATAAAAGTTTTAAATATAACTTGTAGAGAATTTAATTCTGAAAAGTGGAATAAATTGAATATAATAAAGAAAAGTTAGAATAATTAGAATTTTATTTAGAAAAGAAAATTTTGTTTTTATACTGAACATTTATTAAGAAACAGTACATTACTACATTTGTCAGAAAAGTACTTATTTAATGTAAACAATAACAAATTTTTTCTTGAAGTGAAAATTATGTAAAAAAAAAAATTCCTGTTAAAAAATTGTTAAAACCTGGAAATTACGCAACAAATGTAAAATAAAACTTACTTAGATACTAATTCTTTTATCAATGACAGAGATAAAATAAATTATTCAAAAAATTATTACTTCAACGTTAGCAATAAAATAACAATAGCTGATCAACAATGTGCAATAATCTATTAGTATTTAAATCATTCTGTAAAGTACATTACATTTATAGGTACTATGAACTGCGCTAGATGTTAGGTGTGTGTACTAGTAATGCTACAGTTGCCGCAGTACAGTATGAAGTATTTTTTCCAAATCGAAGGAATTCGAAGAAAGTATTCGTACCATCTACGAACTATCTGTCCAACGCGACGCTGTTATTGATGAAATTATTATCGATGCAGTTTAGCGTAGTCCAGGCGTCAGTAAACGACCTCTTTCTAAGAGGAGGTTCACATTCAAAGATGTGGAGGACATTTACACAAAACAAGTTTTATTCTTATCATAAAGAGCCAGTTCATCATCTACACCCAGAAGGCGCTCCTTTTAGCTTGGTGAAATACAATTGAAAAACTCTAGAAGTATGTCTTTTTACCGACGAGGCAAATTTCACTCGAAATGGAGCCAACAACTTACGTAATGAGCGTACATGGGCGAAAGTAAATCCTCATGAAACAGTAGAAGGCAATTTTTAACACCGATTTAGCGTCAATATATGATGCAGCCTTCTTCGCAATCAGCAATCTCGATCGTTCATATTACTTCGCTGCTTAAATGCTAAGGTTTACGTGCACTTACTTCAAAAAGAATTGCCTCAGCTGCTTGAAGATGTTCTTGTAGAGCTGAAACGCAAAGTATATTTCCAGTACGGTGGCACGCCTCCCCAGACCTCTTGTGCCGTTTGCATTCACTTAAATCATCATTTCCCTGAGAAATGAATCGGTCGTGGAGGGCACACTAGTGGTCACCAAGATCGCCTCATCTAATACCGTTAACATCTTTGCGTCTGAGGACGGATGAAAAATAATTATACAAAAGAAAAATATATTTTCGTGAGGAATTAATTGTCCATAAATTGGACCATTAGTCGACAATAGGGCAACTTAAGGACAGCTCTGAAAAACTAAAAAGAACAACAAAAGCAGTACAGAAGTGTGCCAAGAAATGTGTTGAAAATGGCGGCTCATTTTTTATATTTATTATAAACTGGTATGTATAATGCACTTTAACTTTTTGTACTAGTGTTCTGTGCTTTATTGTTTTATTCTATTTTGTTCATTCAACTTATCTTAATCCATTTTGTTCTGAATTAAATTCTCTACAACTTTGGAAAAAGTGTTTATTACCTATTTAACAAAAGAAACAGGGTTTCTTACCTAAATTTATTGGTTTTCACACCAGATTTCTAAAAAACCTACCTCAGATACGGTTCTGGGAACTATATAATTCGATTTTTCGGGTCAAAAACCTCAAGAGATCTCTAATTCTACCCCTTAATTAACATGCTAAAAAATTCAGTACAACCTTGGGGTAGCTAAAGTCCGAGAGAAATATTTCACAAGCAGTAATTCGCAAAGTATTTTAGGACATATGTTTATATGTATTTTTTCCACTATTTTCACGATTAAAATAGGTTATGAAAGTCTCGGAAGAACTTTGTGATACATCTTTTGTGTATATAAACGTTTACTGTAATATAATGATTATTAGTTATCTAAAGATTATTACAGTAATTCAGAGATTCATTAAAAACTGATCTCAATTACGTCAACTAATTAAGATATTGCAGCTAAGCTGGGAAAGATGTTGAGGTGGTAAAAGTACGTGTATAATAGAAGGTTAGTTAAAAAAACTCATTCTGAAGCACTCTACTTAGCAAGCTAAAACAACCGATGATAATTAAGCTAAGGTATTATAAATCTGAAACAAACATTTTGGATTACTTTATTTCTCAAAAAACATGTTACAAATGAACTAATGGGAGAAAAATGCTATAGTAACAAAAGAAGAAATCGTGAAAGATTGAACGTTTGAAAAAAAATAAATTTGTCAGGAGCTACTTGTTGAAAATTTCGCGAAATCCTTTGAATTCAGAATATAATGAACCGCATTTTTACTGCAGATCAAGCATTTTACATTTCAAATAAGATACCTTTGTCTATTTTAGCATAAGAGATAAGGAGGAAATTGTTAGAAATGTATTATCAGGCCTTCATTATTTTAGGATCACTTAAAGACCTGTTGATAAACTGATAGATTTATTTAAGAATTTGAGTGTACATCAGGGATAGATCAAAATTATGAAAATAAAAATTATCCTGAAAGTTTCGAAACTAATAAACAGATCATCTATTATCTATATGACTTTTCATGTAATTCATGCAAATTATAATTTACAGGATAATCATGAAAGATCATACATTTTTTTTGAAATGTAAATGATTACATAAATCTGAATATTAATGAATTTAGTAACAAATTAAAAAAAAAGAAAAAAAAAAGTATATTTGATCATTTTGCTCTTCACTTTTCATAAATTTTATGCAAGATAAGGCTGAAGACATGCTAACAAATGACGTCATAATAATGCTCTTATTTGCATTACATCACAACAATACGTTACCCTGGAAACAAGAGTGATTTATTGTATTTTGTCGGGTTACTGTTGGATAAGTTATCTTATTCTGTGTATTATGCCTTCTTAACTTTTATCTTTTTATTTCTGTAAACCTGAAAGATAATTTAATTTATTCAGATCGTCTAATTTTCATTATTTCATTAATATAAACTAAATTTAGAAATTCGGTTTAAAAATTTTAGTGTTAAAATTAAATTTTTAATAAAAATAGTTTTTGGAGTTAAAATTATGAAAAGAAATATAATTATGATAAATCATAAGTATGGTAGATAACTAAGGATAACAAAGTAATTGCTGCTAGTTAACTTTTATTGTTACTTTCGTATTCCTGATGTTATAGTTTTTCTGTAACAAATCACTCACTCTTTCTTTTTACGATTATTAGAGAAGAAATATTAAATTAAATTAAACAATTTATTTTTCCCTATTACTTTACATAATTGTACGTGTTATATTCTTTCCGCATTTCTGTATTGGTAAACATCATTGAAAATTGAATAATGATCAAAATTTTGTAGCGTAGAATTTAATAAATTTTAAATATAAAATCTAAATATATATATATATTTTTCTTTAATTGTACAAATATATAAAAGCTAATATTTTTTCACTATTATTTTCAAAATTAACAATAGTTTTAACAAAAAAATTTACTATTTTTTAATAATTATTTTAACTGAAATGAAAAATTCTCTGAAAAGTACTGTAATCGAAAGGTGCATCTACTAGAAAAAAAAATACTGGAGTATACAGTCACCTAGACATCAAACTAATGACATCTTATATGATTATGAATCTTATCCCAAAATCAGTTTGAAATTTACCATATTATCATAATATTCTCTTCCAGAATATGGAAATTCTAAAAAGTAGTAAGTAGGAAAGGAAACAAAAATTAGAAATTTAATTATTTATGTGATTTTTTCAGACCTAATTACGGATATAAGTATTCATAAAATTCATTTAAAAGAATGTAATGTAATAAAATATTGAAAAATAAGTAAATAAGAATGATCTCATTTATAAAAATATAGAATTTATTATTGATGAATTTAAGTAATAGGTTTATGTAATTAGATATGAATAATAAATATGATAAAATTTAGTTATAGCATTAGAACTTTAGGTTATAATTTAAACAATTTACAAAAATTCCAGGAATAAAATTCATAAATTAAAAACTCACCTCCGTCGGCGTAGGTTTCCGAACCGTAGCCGTCTTGTAATCCATTTGCCCACGTGCCCTCGTATTTGGCATTGGAGGTGGAAGACTGACGCACGCCATACCGACCCTTGAATCCTTGTGTCCATTCTCCCCGGTATAACCATCGACCACGTGTCTCCACCCCCAGTCCATGTCGTTTGCCATTTTGCCATTGACCTTCAAATGCACTCCCGCTGGAAGTAAAAAAAAAGTCAGATATTAGAGATGTTTAATAAAGTGATCGTGAATTGTGGGCTTTTGTTTTTTGGTTACTGTAAAAAAAAAAGCCCACCGGGCTGGTCTAATGGTTAACGCGAATCGCAAATCAGCTGATTTCGAAGTCGAGAGTTCTATGGTTCAAATCCTAGTAAAGGTTTTACTTTTATACAGATTTCAATACTACATCGTGGGTACGGGTGTTCTTCAGTGGTTGGGTTTTAATTAACCACACTTCTCAGGAGTGGTCGACCTGTGATTGTACAAGACTACACTTCATTTACATTCATACATATCATCCTCATTCATCCTGAAGTAATACCTTACGGTAGTTCCTGAGGCTAAAATAGAAAAAGAGTGGGTTACTGTAAAAAAATTTTTTTTATAAAAAAAAAAAAGAAAAAAGTAGCTTTAAACTATTTTTTCTAATGGTTGAATCTTTTAATGAAATATTCGTTCAAAATAATTCTGCAGATAGGAATATTTTCAAATAAACTTAATGCAGTTAATATATAAAAAATTCTTTCGTGAAGGTGACAAGTATATTGATTTAGTGAAGCACAAGTTTTATGTAAAGTTTCTACACACTCCGACTCCTCACCGCAATGCAGTTCAAACTCTTACCGAAAAATTTCGGGCATCAGGCTCTGTTTAAGACGCTGATCGAAGTGGATAATAATTTAAACTAAACGATCCGACGCTTTTTGATATTTCGGATGCTATGACAGAAAGTCCATCAAAGTCAATACGAAAGTAAATACAGCAGCAAGTTATCGAACTTAAAGCTAACTTAAAGTTAGCTTAACTTAAGTTAACTTTAAGTTAAGATAACTTAAAGTTATCGCACATAAAGCTGTAAGGGAAAAAACTGAAACTTTTTCCTCTAAAGTATGTAATCAAAAACTGAAACCGACAGATTATGCCTAAAGACTAATTAATGTCAATGTTTTAGCGTTTTATTGACTAAAATTCAATAGGTATTCCGACATTACATTTTTTACTGATGAAGCATGGTTTCATATGGGAAAATAATTAATTCAAATAAAACATGTCTGTGGTCAACAACTAATCCTAATGAATTACACGAACAATTTTTACATTAAGTGAAAATTGGAGTCTGTGTCGGTGAAAGTAGAACGCGCATTGTGGGTCCAATTTTTTTTTTCTTTTTTTTAAATATATCTAGTAGTGATTGTTATTTTGCTTCTTTAACAAACTTAATTCATCAGGTGACAGTAATGGAAATCCATCACCGTTGGTTCCAACAAGATGACGTGACAATGCACCACCACAGGAAGATTACTTCCAATGGGGGGTCAGCGAAACAAACAGTAAATTGCAACTGCTGGTTGCACGCACGACTGACAAACTAAAAACCATAATAAGGACATAAGTACGAGACATTCCAGTACATAAGCTGGTTGAACTGTTTGAAAACAAGTAGAAACATGTGCAGTGTTGCATTTATGTTGGAAGGGATAGTTTTCAACACCTTTTGTAAACTGTTCCACTATTCTAATATCCGAACAGCAAGAACAACACCAGTATAAAATAATGATATAAAAATACAAAGTTAGGGAAGTTTCATCCTTACACTTCCATAATTCCAATGCACAGCAACTTTCCCAATGCGCTGTATGATCAAGATAAATCTAATTAATTTATTAATATAATGTGTGATGTGGAAAAATTTTATTATCAAATATAGGTTTTAGATTTCAAATAATAGTTAACGTAAGGTGGCTCTAATGACTGAACTTAGGCCTTCTTCTTCCACTATAACATGTAATACAAAATTTTCTGATAAAATGGTAGATCTCAAACGACTCTATTTTAGAAGACATCAAACATTTATATAAATTCTAATTCTAAAAATTCCACCCTAAATGTAAAAATCTAAATAGGTGCAATCTAAATTCTACATTTAATAATAAATAAATATATTCTATTTCGCTAAAATCATCGTACTTTACTTTTACTCCCTCAATTTAGTGTAAATTGGAATTGATTTTTTATTTTTTTAGTATTACATTATCAAATTTCGTTATTATAAATTTGTAACGTACTGTTGCATTTATAAATAAACGAAGTTTAGATAAATGAAAAAGTAATTAATAGGTTTCTATATCAGATGGTCTCAAATTCGATTTCCATCAAGATATCGAATTTTTCATCTATAATTTCATTCATCTCATCTTCCCCATTAAAATATATGCAAAAGTATGTTTGATTTAATATCAAAATAAAAGAATAATATTATTTAAAATATTATCTATGAGTCGACTGTTTAATCAGATTCCGATTAATAATTGCAAATTATATGGAGTAGAGAGAAATGTAGGATGAAAGTTATTGATATAAATAATGGTGAATAAACCAGCAACGTATGAAGATTACACCATTGACTGTGATGAATGATGTGAATTAACTGAAGATATATGATGGTGAAAATCATATATTTTGAACTGATTTATTATTATTTTTATTATATAAATATTACTTACTAGTTATAAAAAAAAAAATAAAAATTTAAAGCTGTTTTGACTCAGTAGAAAGAACCATATTAGTTTTAACTTCAGTCAGAGTGTAGTAAATAAACTTAAACCTCTTTCATTTCGTTTAATTATATGATCATCATTTTTTATAATTTATTTATGAATCACCGTTATGTATATATACACAAACATATATCACCAAAGAATTATTTACAAATAAAATTCTCTAAAGAGTTATTTTGTTAAGAGGTTTTTAACATTTCGATTTAGTTAACGTTCTGGAAGAAGAAACTACATTTTAAAGCGAATCTAGGTCTTACGTAAGTTAAATGGAACAGAACTGTTACTTTCGTCATCAGCCGTATATAATACGGTAATAAAGACCAATTTACTATCTGTGGGTGGAACGGGTCCGCTGAACTATGACAACAGAAATCAGCTGTTTTCATACATCTGGTAAAAATCATATTTTAATAAAATATTACTCTTAATTTATTTTCCTTTCATTTAAAAAAAATATTAAAGAATCTTTTTTAATAATGATAAATCACAGATTTTTTACACGATTACCCAAAAAGGAATATTTAGGGTGTATTTATGTATGTTTGTTCTACCGTAGCAGTTGATATACTAAACCGACTTAGATTTATGAACCTACGTTGGAATTCTTAGGTTACAGGGCGTGTCATATCCTACATTAATAT
The DNA here is from genome assembly GCA_010016005.3 of Zanna intricata. NCBI lineage: Eukaryota > Metazoa > Arthropoda > Insecta > Hemiptera > Fulgoridae > Zanna > Zanna intricata. Next base: position 9,318 of record JAAAKQ030301487.1, read on the forward strand.
TAATATATACGTATATAAGTTTAAAAAAATTTGAAAAAATTTTACTATATACAGTGTTGCCACCCTCACCTTCTTCTGTATCCTTTATTTAATGTATCCCACATTAAAGAGCAATGTTTTTTTTTAGAAATTTTGCTTTTTTTGTTTTGGCAGTCGTGTTTTTTTAAATTTTTATTATTTTCTGTGCTTCAAAAAAATAAATATTTGATAAAAAGTGTATAACAAAATAATTAAAGAGTTTTATTAAAACCTACTTATTTATTTCAATTAACGATGTATAAATATGTTATATATTTGAGAGTATTTAAAAAAGCATCTGCTATTTTATTAATTTTGTACTTAACCTTGATTCTTTTTTCTAAACAGATGTTTATTTTCTACAATAATACTGATTTATGTTTACAGATATAAAAATCGACCGATTTGATATGTACTTTTAAAATGTTCATACATCTAGTAGTCCAAAGTATAAGTATACTTGGACTTAACGTATTAAGTTATTGTGGGACTGCAATAACTTGGGACCACTAAATCTAGGTACATGAGAACCATTTGAAGATTCAATTAAGATACACATAATTTCAACAAAAAAATTTATAAAAGCTTTCTTAATTTTAAAATGAATATAATAAATTTACAAAATTTATTAAAATTATAATTATTAAAATAGTATAACATTATTTAAACAGAATTATCGTAAGCTGACTGAGATAAAAAGGTTTATTTTTATTTTTTTTATTTTTTTGTTTCACCTCCGGAATCACTGTTATCTTCAGAGGATGAGATGAACGAATTGTAGCGTGTGTGAAAAATGCCATGCCTGACCGGGATTCGAACCCGGG
>JAAAKQ030301498.1:0-10159 GCA_010016005.3 Zanna intricata
AACTTATAAAATTGTTTGAGAGTGTAAAAGAATAGTAAGATTCCATAAACTTTTGCTTCTAAAACCTTTATACCTACACTATATTATTATCGTAGATGTAAAGAATGAAAACAAAAACAGTTACCATTATTCCATTAGCGTACTAAAATAATTTCGTATATATTAAATGGTGCAATCCTAAAAATATAAATTGTATCCTGAAATAAAAGAAATTTTGTTATTTTCATATGCATTCACATTAAGGGGTCAGACTTCATGTACCAACACAGAAGAATGCAACCGACAACAAACAATGTTGTTTGTACAAGAATTAGCGGCGATAGGCGTAACTAAGTAATGGTTTGATCTCATTTAGTAATAACAGTTAATCACATTAAAGAACGAAATCTGTTACCAGCATTATACATCACAAGCTACAAATCTTTACAATTCCGAGTTTAGAAATGTCAGAGTAGAAGTATAACAAAATGTACATTATTTGTTTAATGTTAAAAACTAATATCCTGCAGTCAATGACAAGTCTAAATTTATACAACAAAAAAAAAAAAAAAATGCTAATAAATTTATAAATGGAAAAAAAATTGTCACATAATATACAGAATATTTTTGGTACTAATTAGAAAAATCTGAAATAAAAAAATTCTCTGTAATCGTTTACTAAACAAATATCTAAAACCAGATATAAATTTTCTTCATGACAACGGATTAAAATAAAGCAAAAATAAAATACATAACATAGATTAAGGATAACTAAGAAATGAATTGTTCGCAATAACACTATCCTAAACTAAAACAAATGTAACCAAAGGTTTTATTTAACAGGTATAACGTTGACGTTCTATTGACAGACATAAAGTTCATTAATTTAAATAAATAAGAAGCAAATAACAAGCCCGATAAAATGTAGGTGAAAATAATTGATACTATATTATATAGTTAATACTAATTTTAATATTTTTTTTAAAACCCTTTTAAAGTTTGCACTCCCTTTTTTGCAAATCGTTAAAAAAATATCTCACCATAAATTGAAGTAACTTTTACGCTTTTGTGGAGAAGGTTAACTAATGGGGCACTGCTTTCCACAAAAATAGGTACATTAATTTTTTGGTGTATGAATAAAGTCTCTTTTTCTCAGATTAATGATACTCTCTTTATTTCTAGTCCACCGGTACAAAACAAAAGTTTAATGGGAAAAAAATTCAAGTTTAGGGAGTCAAGTAGATATGTGAATTTATTTAACACTTAAATAAATCTTTTCAGAACAGTAATATGAATATGCATAGCGATAAAAATAAATATAAAATATAAGAAAAGAATATTAATTATAATTATTAATATTATCCTTGAATATTAATGAATACATAAATAGCTTATATAAACATACGTTTATTTTAATGATATGTGGAATCGGTTTCCAAATTAAAGCGTATAAAAAACATAATTTATTTTCATTTTCCATAAGCCAATTCGCAATCAATATGGTAATATATTTAAAAACTATACTATATGCAAAATTATTAAATTTAAAAAAATAATTTAGACGCTTTTTTTATTGAATATTAAATAGTTAAACTCATAAAAAAAAGTATAAAAACGAATTACACTGAGGTGAGATAATTAAATTGAAATGAAAATGGCAACTTCTACACTATTGAGTTTATTCATTCTGTTACTGGCCACAAGTATTCAGGATTCAGAAGAAGTGGCGCCACCTCCTCAAAACAATTGGTAATGAGAACGTATTTATTATGATTGATTTTTCATAAAGTATTGTATTTCATGTATACATAAAGTAATTATATATTATCATAAAAATTAACTTTAACTCCAAAAACCAAGTAATTATTTCATGGAGGTGATCCTATGATGGTATTTCCATTGTGTATCAGTTATTCCAATTAAAACACTCTTTTGAAGTAGAAGTAAAATAATAGAAACAAAACACATCTTATTAACAGTTAAAAGTTAATAATATATTCAATATCTATTTTGTAATAATAAAAAAAAAAAAAATAATAATAATAATAATCTAATTATAATATGGTACATTTTATACTGTAATTCTTGTTATCAGAGTAGACGTGTACGTAGTATAGTTTGTATCGATGAAATCTAATTTTGAATTAAACCAAGTGTAATATGGTGAAATATTAATAGGTTAGAAAGTAAAATTAGAAAGAAAATTTTATTCTTATTCAATGTGAATGACCGTAGAAAGACGGATGCGAAAATGCTGAAACAGCTGTAACATCGGGATCGGATGACCTGCCGAGAATCGCTGACGATGGCAGCCACGCGCGAGCAAGGTAAAGGTAACGACCAAACATATATGTAGAAGGCGGCCAGTAAGGTCAGGGAGACTAGACGATAGTAAGCGCGGAATCGCGTTCGGCCGCGGCGGCCCGCTGTACGGCAGGATCGCACACAGCCGTGAGAAGAGATAAAAGCAACATCGAATGGTATTCCCAAAGTTGCGGGTCGGTAGATTACTTAAATTGTCGCTAACATGTAGTCGGTTGAAGTTAAACAAAAGAATGTTAAGTAATCAGTACACAGCTTTCGATTTTCTTTTAAACATGTGATTCTCCTTTGTGCGTAAGGCCGAGACGCGTCGCGAATATCTGCCACTGCCAGCGAATCTCAGGACGATGGTCTGTCGACCAAGTGTGATGACCTTTAAGTACCTAGGGGTAGTCAGACAATAATTGTGAAATTTTAAAAGCTCGGAAAACATTAAGTGTAAAAATGAATTAATTAGTTAGTTTATAAGTTTTACTTATAAAAATTTAATTAGTGAGATAATTAATTGACCATTCTATGAAGGGTCCTATTAAAAGTGACCTTATTAAAAGTGAATAGCTTGAAAGTAAGTCTTGATATAGCCTTACCAGCAGAAAGGTCACGATGAGATTTTTATTTGTATTATACAATAAGTTTTTAGGTTTATTATTGTATTAGAGATTATTGTATTAGAGTATAACCTATAATGATGGTTGGTGTGTGATCGGGGCAGGAAGCCGGATTGCTTCCCTGACAATAGATGAATTGCGAAAAGGACAATTCATATAGATACTGGCTAAGCACATGGGTTATGATGAAAACTTTTGCTAAGATAATTTTTTTGTGAAGATAAATTCTCGTATAAAAGACATTTGGTTGTAATCACTTTCTTGAATATGACAACTGGTTAAATGCAATTCAAAATTTTATGATCTGTTAATTAATTATTATAAAGAACACTGGTGATGATTGAAATTGATTACCATGATTTGTGTTGTTTTTCCTATAACTTTGTAACTTTTTCGTGAGGCTTGGAAAAACAAGTATCAAAATAAAGAAAATAAACAATATAAACTAACAGTATAATAAGAACAGTAACAATAAAAAATTATAATCATTGAATTACAATTGTACAGTAACAATAAAATTAGTAAAAATTTTAATTAAGTTAATATATTTATTATCATTAAAAATATTATTTTTGGTGTTACGTTTTTTTTTTAAAATTTGTTTCGTTGATGTATTAAGAGTGTAAATCCCGATTATGATGATAATTATATGTAAGATTTATAAATGTTGGTTATGGTGATAATTATATGTGAAGATAATTTTTCTGTATATAGGGCAACTGGTATGAACATTTGCTACAATTGTAGGCCATTATTAAATAGCCATTTGCGGGAGAATTATTGGGTAAAAAGTTATTGACCCGTCCCGTGCCCCGTTACCCCAAGCTTTTAAACAGTGTTTATAAAAAATAATTTTCCAAAATTAACTAAACAAATTTTCTAACAATTATATTTGGAAATATATATGTACATATATATATATATATATATATATGTATAGTAATGTATATATATTTATATATATAGTTTTCATTAGTAAACATGATTAGTATTTATCACATTTCTTATAAGTACGCCAGCCAAAATATCATGAAAATAGTATGGCCAAAGGAGATAAAAATTAAGCAGTCTATTTAAGAAACCAATTAATTAGACTCTGCTCAAAAAACTAGGTATGAAGGCAAAAACACGGCAAATACGTATGTATGGATACATACATTCATTCGAATTTTACAACGCTAAAAACTTACGCGATTAACATGATCAGCACATGTGATGAGCCCAATGCTAAGCTTTAAATTTATTGGCAAAAATATACGTAAGAGGAACAATTGTAATAAAGTTGTTCTTTTACGTAAATACCATAGTTCTTGGTATTATATTTCTTTTAAAACACTTTTTCTCAATTCTTTCCCATAAAACAAAATCAGAATATTTAAGAAATATCGTGATTGCTAAATTAAGGAGTTGTTATTAAAAACAACCTTTAATTTTTTTAAATATAAATTGGAGTAAAAAAAAAAAAACCTGAGTTCCTAAATTTTGGAAAAAAACATCACACAGTTTTCAATTTTCTGTTAGTTTTAAACTTATCAGCGAGAAAATTAAGACCATGATGAAAACATTCTCTAGTCCGCATGGAATGTTTTGGTTTGAAAATATTCTCTAGTCCGTATGGAATATTTCGTGTTCGGTTTATCTTTCCTTGTAATGATTGTTCACCTGTGATGTTGCCGCTTTTAGCAGCTACTGAAATACGCTTTCGGACTTTTGGTTTCATGTAACGAGTTCATAATTTTATCAGCAAAACGGTCTAAATGTAAAATCTGTCTATACTAGGATTAGAAACATCCAAAATAAAATAGGGTATCGAAGTACAAAAAAAACAAAACTTTTTGGAAAAATAACTTACGTGTTAATTTAAACGAGATAGGTACACATATGAATCTACTCAAATGACTGAATTAAAAAAAATATATATATATACTTTTACACAAAAGGTAATCAATTCTGAACACATAATAATCCCACTCCGAAACGCCACCCACGAGGGCAACCCGCTCGGAGGGACTAGCTGCGGAGGCGTGCAATTGGGCACGCTCTGCACCTAGTTGTGAATAAAATTGTTAAAGATACGTAAATTGCAATTACGATAGATAAAAAACTAAATAAGCTGATATTGGGAAAAAAAATACATTTTAAATATAATATTTACACAATACATTTTTTTAGCATTTATCCAAATAATATGTGGGTAGGAAGCGAAATGTTGAACAATAGGCAAAATCTACAATATACAAACACCGGTGTAGCGGGAAATCCTTATTATCTGCAGCCCCAAATATCTCAAACTCCATATGTTGCTGGGTAATTAACAAATTATTTTATTATATCGGGAGTAGTTGACTTTCTCACTAAAAACTAAAAAATGTCGAAAAAACTACTATAAATATAACTAAAAAAATTGTATGTGGACACTACATGACTTCCTTGTAGAAAATCAAAACATAATGCGATTCTCTTTCCATTTGTCTGTCTAGCCTCTGGAACTACCGATGAATGAAGATGATATGTATGAATGTGAATAAAGTGTAGTCTTGTATAATCTCACATCGACCACTCCCGAGAAGTGTGGTTAATTAAAATCCAACCACCAAAGAACACCGGTATCCACGATCTAGTATTCAAATCTATATAAAAAAACCTACCTTTACTAGGATTTGAACCGCAGAACTCACGATTTCGAAATCAGCTGATTTGCGACGTCGCTATAACCACTAGACCCGCCCCAGTGGGTATAATATGATTCTAAATTATAATTTTCAATTAATATTAAAAAATCAGACATTTCACCCACTACACATCATATATACACATATGTAATAATGCCTATTAAATTGCAAATTCATATTTTGAAAAGTCGATAAAATTTTATTTCATTAATAACTTCTGGTTTTTTGTAATATTTTTTTATTGTTATTATTGAATTAATATATACCGTAAAAGCTTTTTTTTACAATCACGGGTTAATGATTACGATAAATCAATTAATTTAAATTTTAAAAAAAGTATTAAAAAAATTAATTTAAAAAAAAAAGTTAAAAAAAAGGAGGTGAAACTGGTTTGAACCGATGGCCTTCCGTTGTAAGGTTCCAATATGTCATTAATTAAAATTTTATTTGGCTATAACTCTGCAACCAATAATTTGAAATATATATAAATAAATAAATAAATATATATATGAAAATAATTACTACTTACATATTGTTGAAAAACTCTCAATTAGGGTTTACTGCTGCAGTTAAGAAAAAGTCCAAAGTCGAAATATTTTAAGATTTTGGGCATTTTTTAATACATTTAGTTTAGTCAATTGCAATCAAAAGAGAAGGTACGCAATTATATGTTACAAAAATTTTAAATCCATAATTTCAAAATCCTACAGCTAATCGTTTTTGTGTTATGCGAGATACATAAGTACGTACAGACGTCACGTCGAAACTAGTCAAAATAGATTCAGGAATATTCAAAACGGATATTTCCGTTGAAATCAGATAGTATAAAGTTTTTGCGATTACAATATAATATTGTACAATATATAATACATATCTATAGTATAGATACGAGTATATACAATATATATCTATATAATATTATACAATATAATATTTTGCGATTCCTTTACTTCGTACAAGGAAGTAAAAACACTAATAGAACAAAGAAGAAATTTACAAACGAATTTTTAAGAAATCATAGGATAAATTAAGTTAAGACTTAAAACATCCAAAACAAAAACATTTTTTGTTATTATTAAGAAAAGTGTTTTTTTTTAATATACTTATTAATTTTAAATTAATTTCTTGATGTAGAGTTCAACAAATTTTTTATAATATCCGATTATTCTTCCATTACATAATAAGCAAAGAATGAAAATATGATGTTAACATATTTTTTTTTTTAAATTTATTTTGACAATAAAAATTTATTTTGAAAAATATAGAGTTTAAATGATGAGATAAATCATGGAGAATTCAGCTATTTGTTTCGATTATACAAACCTATGAAAAGGTTTTAATAACAGATTTTTAGATTTACGTTAACGTAATTAAGTTTATAAATATTTAAATAGTATTTCAATATAAATTTCTGGTACATTTAAATATAAATTCACCAAAATTAAGAAAACAGTCAGTCAAAATGTTAATGTGAAAAAGAATAAATATTAAATTTTACCACGAGGTAATATTAAAATAACAGAGAGAAAAAGTTTTAAAACCGCTGAATACAGAAAAATTGATCGTACGAATGAGTTAATGTGTGTGAAGGAAGGAATGGTTAATAAAGAAATTCGCGGACCATCATTGGTGTACGGGACACATGAAAATTCAATCGCCTCCTTTAAAAATTATAAATTAAATTTTTTTTTTCTTAACGTCCGGAACCACCACCGTCAAAGTACATCATCAGAAAATTAGATGAATGAATTGTAGTGTGTGTGTGTGTAAAATGCCATCCCGGATTAAATAATAAATTATGTACGAATACATTACATAGTCGATATTTTTTATTACTGCTTTGATTTTTATTTTCATGAATTTATTTACGAATATTTATATATACATCGTATGTAAAAAAATAATAGTAAATTTGATTAATGGTGTTTGTTTAACAATTGAAATGATCACTTAGTACCAAATTTTAAATAAAAGTATTTGTAAACTGTTTTTATTCCTTATAATATACCTTTTTACATACCTAATTACCTGGTTATATTTTGCATTATTTATTTAAAAATTTATTAGTACATCATAAGTTATAGTTTTATTAATTCCTATTTTTTTTTTTTTTTCTAATGGCCAAAATAAAAAACTAAACTCTTGCATGATAAATTTCACTAGGCAAAATGTTTCAATGAATTCTTTTCTTATATTTTTAACCAAACTATATTTTTCAAATTTTATAAACACTTGTTAAGGTTTAAAAAATATTTTTTCAACATCTAAAAGGTACTTGAACTTCTAAACTTATATATACATTATACATTTCTAAATTAAAGACTATGTAAGAATATTTCCTCATTAATTAGAAAAAAATTATTTTTAGGCAATGGAATCAGATGCGTTCTGTGGCACCACTAGGTACATTCAAGCTTATACCAGGTGGTTATTCAGTATTAAAAAACGGAAAATCTATATACCCGCCTCAGTAAGTATTAAGAATTAAAATAATAATTTTAGGTTATAATTTTTAATTTTGTAACAATTAATGCATAATCACTCTGATGGAGGTTCATAATTGTTTTTAGCAGATATGGCTGTGTGACAGGGTAAGGATAAGTATTTGATTATTAATACACGAGTATTTGAATGCAGTACGTGCATATTGAGTTTCGTGATAGCCGTTATCGTACAGCAGTTAGTATCTGATCGTTACTTATTATAGATGTAAGTAATGTTTATTTTTATAAAATGTACAGAAAGGATAAATTTGACACAATCAAATAGTTTAATACACCATTTGAAAAAATGCAGGTACGATAAACATTTTATGGCAAAAACATATAGTTAAGTCTAACGAAACAAAATTATCGACGAAAATTAATTATTAGTTAAAAAATTTCTTACCATCTGAACGGTAAGGATTAGAATAAACGTCCGCTGCCATAAGATAATCACTTACTGAAATCTTTGTTCACTAGTGCAGTTCCACCATAAGTTGATTCTCACAGGCCTCCTTTTTATTTTTTATTTTACCCGCTTGCGAGGATGGATCGAACCGTGCCGAGGATAACGGGAGCTCTAGTCAGTATGGTATGGAATTTACTGTGGTATGGTAGAAAGGGCAATCTGTGGACCAATCTGGCGATTTTGTTTCCTTACAGTAGCTGCACAATAAGTTAATGTTCCCATCGGATAATGCCAGACCTTATAGTTCTTCTATAATATAAATATTATTAAAAAAATTATTATAAAATATAAACAGTAATAACCAATTTGGAAGCGAAAATGGCACCTACACTAATTAATAAAAATAAGAACATCAAAATGTATCTTGCTTTAAAGTAGGATAAAATTCAAAATAGTGCAACAGAAATAGTAAAATTCAGAACAAAAGAAATGTCTAAATTTTGTACAACTAAGGAGAGCTATTAATAATAATAAAAGAATCATTTTATCGTTTATAGTTTAGTCAACCATTTAAGTAGTGAAATTAGTAAGATGAACGATAAATAAGAGAAAATATCTCAAAACTCAGTAGATGCCAATATACGTTTTATTTTGTGTGGTAATAACAGCTGAGAATAAAGAGCTAAGCCTGATTCTTTACGCAACTTTCTTTGTTGTATTTAGTAAATCTTTGTATTTATATACCCGTAGGTAGGTGTGCAAATTATGGGAAGATAAGTAAATCATCTGAACTTGGTAATCTTGAAAACCTATGGGTTTATTTAGATGAAACAAAAAACTTCTTTTGAACTTTCTTCAATTTACGCCAAATCAGTGAAATCAGCGTCAGTGAAATTGGTAAAATTACGTAATCTGTTTTACATCAGCGTAAAATACGTACAAATAATATTTCCGAAAAACCATAAATTTATCGCAGAAAAATATACCACATGAAAGAATGTCAACTAAATTTTACGTTTGTAAATAACAAAAATATTGACTCAAATTTTCGATGGAAAATGTTATAAATAAAACTTACGGAAATATTTGAATTTCAAAGACAAAAAAAAATAAAAAATAAAAATAATAGTATTTTTTGCTGGAAATGTGTCTTAAATATGTATATTCAGCCTAGTCAATATGTTCTTATTCTACAATTAAATAATATTTCTTCTAATCCAAAAACTTCTATGAAGAACTCTAACGAGCTTCTTCCGTTTATAAAACAGGATAACAAAGTACAGAAAATCAAAATAATTTCAGTAAGGAAATTTTAAACATATTAAAATATAACAATAAAACATTTCTAAATTTGATTACAGGTGCACTTCAACGGGAAATATATTTCCACTAGCACGATATCCTATAAATTATTGGGAACCTGTTCAAAAGGTATATAATAAATTGGTAACTACTGAGACAATATACAGAACCTATTTTTGCACTGATAAATATGTAAGTAGCTATTTATTTTACTAGTACATACTGCGTCTAGCTCTAAATCTTATTTATAATTGTTTTATAACTGTAAACCTACACCCACTTACGGCTATACTACTCTTTCATGATAAATTAATTTTTTAGTGATAAAAATTTCATTATTTATTTGTAAATTAAACCCCATAAAATTACAATAAAATTGTAAAT
>JAAAKQ030301521.1:0-10159 GCA_010016005.3 Zanna intricata
CATAACGGTCGAGGAACTCGCTTGCTGAACGAACTCGGTTTGCTTTGTGTTCGTCGGTTAGCATTTTCGGTACCCAACGGGCGCATAGCTTCCGAAATTTTAAACGATCTGTGATTGTTTCATACAGCACAGTACGACTGACTTCCGGACACATTTCATGGAGTTCATCCACTGTCAAACGGCGGTCATTCCGAATCAACTTTTCAACTTTTTTAACAAACTCATCCGTCACTATCGAAGGTCTCCCGCTCTGTCTTTCGTTGTGAACGTTTGTTCGGCTATCTTTAAAACTTCTACACAACTTCGCCACTTTTTCACGCGACATGATGCTACCGTTAGCAACAAAAACTTCAAGATGAACATCCGCGGGTTTCTGTTTTTAACAATAAAAAAGATAGCGGATGAGGCCTCTAATTTTGCACTTGGCGGGATTAGGAATGATAGCGTCCATTTTGAAACGTGACTGCAACGATGTTGGTCAAGCTACTGACCAGTTTCACCACTCATTCTTTCGCTCGGGAACCCGCCTACAGTGCAGAAGTGCAAACTTCGTAAAAACAAATTTCCCTAGCGCTCCAAGCGTCTTGTGACCTTACTTTCCGAATATACCTCGTATATAAAATAAATAAAACACAAATTAAATGAATATATTTAAGAATAGTATTCAAACGTAAAAAAAAATTACAGTTAATTCACACAGACATTCAACAACTGATTACTGACAAACAACCTAACACCTGAAAGTAGTTTCAGCTTTTGAAAATGTACCGTTATTAAACTTCGAGTGATCTCAAGGTCATAAAGAATTTCATTATAAGAATGCAAGAATACGTTATCTGTTGTACGAGCATCAAATTCACATTACTGACTTTTCGTTACAAACTAATACGTAACGAATTCATCGCAAACGAATTATTTTCATTATAAACATGCTAAAATGATGTTGATGTGTATGCCCGCAGCTGCAACTGTATCGCTATTATATAGTCACGCGGTATATGATCTTTTTGTTAGAAGCAAAGTTTCACCAGATTTGGGAAAAGAACTTCAATAATATGATACAGATTTATAAGAATAAATGTAATTGTTATTACTGCTGTGAACGCATCTATACGGATTGATAATTCAGGCCTTTAAATCTCATTTAACAGTACACTATGCAACAAGCCTATAATGAAGATATTAATCTACAAGTGCGAAGTTAGTTACGACTCAAACTTTGGCGAGTGTCTTCTTCTCAACTTCTCAAGATTTTCAAATAGCTTCTGCTTGCTAACTACTAAATCTAAATAAATTAAAATCAAAGTAACAAAAAAAAAAAGGAAGAAAAACGAATATATTAAAAAATACCCGATTCTGATTGGTCAGTGGTTGAAAAGAGCAGACTTTTGATTGGTTGAACAATCAACCGCAGAAAAAATAAAATATGATATAAATAAAACGATAAAATGTTATACGCCATCGGTTATCAGTTTCTCCTCGTATTACCGAACTAACAGATTTTAAAAACAAAAGAATACTCGGTTTAACTTAAATGATATAAAGTTTTGGCAGAACGTTTGACTGTTTGATGCTGATGTAAAATTAACTCGGTCAGCGGATCGTAACATTTTTAATGCAACTAGAAAGAGTAAGGAGACTTTTCACTAAGTCTTAAATGATTCAAATATTTGTTCACCACTCATTTATGTTCATTTTGTTCACTCGCTTTGTTCACCCACTCATTTATGTTTACTATGAAACTTTTCTAGGCTCGATGGGTTAGAATATTTGAAATCCTCGAGTTCAGCGACTAAATAATTTCAAATTTGAACTTTTTATCTTTGAGATACATCCATAAAAAAAGAAATGGGTTGAACGATTGTACAAACCGTTGAAAATCACGATTATATGAAATGGAATGCTCGGAGAAAAAAATCTCTGAAAGAATTCGTACAAACTCTTGTCGTATGAATGATGAACTCTTGTCCATCATTCATACGACAATAATCAATCAATCCAACCTCGAGAAGATTTAAAATGAGTCCGAATGAGTATGAGAACAAAAAGAGGAAACATTTGCATAATTTACTTTTATTGGAACCAAACTTATTGAAGTACAAATTCGTTGAGTTTTGGTTGTTAAACGTCATCTAATACAAATATAGTAAACAACGACCAAATAGCCGTCGAATATCGATTAAAGTTTGCTATTGGAATATGACTGCTCATCATATCTTTTTTGAATCGGTCACGATACACATTTTTTTAAAATGTAGCTCAAATATATGATCATTATATTGAATAACTGACGTAACGGATGTTATCCAGCAATAAATGTCAGCAATACAAGCATAATTCCTTATAATGGCGTCGGTGATATGTTCTTCGAGATGATTTTTGTTTGAATCTTTTCCTGATACACCACGGCCTTCGAAATAAAATATTTGTTTTATCTCTGTATGGAAACATAATGAGTGTTCTTAAGCAGCGGAGGACACTCAACGAAATGTTTTTTTTCAAAACAATGGTAGTTATATATGGTTCATATGTATAAAACTTATGGGACAACTTTATCAATCAATCCAACCGCGAGAAGATTTGAAATGATTCCGAATGAGTATGTGAACAAAAAGAGGAAACATTTGGATAATTTACTTTTTAAAACCGAGTGAGAAAGTTTAAATATTTTAACATAAACAAACATAACAAAATTCGAGAGAATTTTTTCTTAAATTGAGATCAAAATCAACACATCATTGTGTTGATCTACAAATATATAAATTGTGTTCGCGATCAATACGACAAACTGAAAAAAAAAAAAAAATCCTAACGCGAATTTGGTGCAATATGTAAACAAGAATGCCAAACATTGTGTAAATTGAAATAACTTGTCTTTTTTATAATTAATTTAATCGATATTATTTCAAATATACCGTGTTTGCCGTTCCAGTATACAACCATTACAACGCACTAAGAAAATCTTCCGACATTCAAAACACAAGGAGTTCGCTTGATATTGTTTGATATTATATGATTGTTCGCTTGATTTTCGTCGGTCCGATGAAAAATATTGTCTTACTTTTAAAATAAGGTTATTTTCTAGTTCTTGGATTAAACTTCGGCTAATTTTTACTTTTACAAAATTCTCCCTTTTGTAGGGAAAATATATGAGTCGATGTTTGAAGATCTATAAACCTATATATTATCAATAATGAATTAAGTTTAAAAAGAAAATTAATTAATCAAAATATTACAGCAAAATTAATCTGTAACTCAAAAAATATGAAAACAAAAAATGTAGAAGGAAAATAAATTTAAAGGATAAATAAATAATTAAACAACGTAATAAATTTTTAGTAGTAACCACAGAATTTTTAAAAAGAAAAAAAATGGCATGATTTATAATACACCGATGCAGGAATAATTTTATATTACTGGAAATATATAAAACGTTGGCAATATTTTAATCTAACTACTAGTTATTTAATTATTAGTAAGCAGTTTATTAACTAGTATTATAATTAAAGCTGCATCAACAGGGAATAAAATACACATGGAGAAAGAGGGGAAATAGGATAGTTAAATCTGATGCGCTGAATTACAGGTGGAGTTTACCGTAGAATGAGAGAAATATTTTAGCCGGCAGAAAATAGACTACTATTGTTGCAATATGCATGAAATAATGAACTATACTATCATTAATCGGACATTAAGTAAAATAGTAACAGGAAGAATATGCAGAAAAGATATTGCACCGGTGCGTGTATGCATTCTGGTTAATACTGCACGCAATACGACTAAACGAAACCTATATATGCAACCGGCATCATTGTCTGCATCGCTTTAAAATAGAATAAAGCATAACAGACAGCCGGACAAAACTAGAATGCGCCCTGCATATTCATGTATTAACTCGATAGGGTGTATAAGTAACTAAACCCGGTTAATCTTGCCATCTACTTTTCGTGTAATTCATAATATAAAACTGCCGGCGTCTGTGTAAGTAATAGCGGCGTCTATCCCGTATTTTAATAAATACATACATACATACACATTACATGCTTCGTCGCTATACTTTCAGTTTAACCGACAGAATTAACTTTAAACCTGTCAAAATTTTGTACGGCGTTAACGGAAAAGGAACATATCTCTTTATTCAGTATTATAGAATAACGGTAACGTATTCCGTTGTAAATGATGAAGATAAGGAACCTCTTTCCGAATTATCATTATATCGGTCACGTAAGTAAATCTGTGTAACAATAAACATGGTCAGTCTATTCATGTAAAAACATTACAACGCCTCCCCGCTTATAAAACTAAAGGAAGCGAGCTAGTTATGATAAAATTCGTAAATTACAATTAAAACGCTGCTCTTTCTTTATAACAGTCGATATAACTATACATAATTTTTACTTCGGATTAAAGTAAGCAATCATTTGAGTTGTTTTAAAAAACTCAAGTAATATTGATATACTACAGTAATTTCAATCGAACTGAAATTAAAACTGTTAACCAATATTTTTTTCAGCAATTAAAAAAATAAATAAAAATTTGTATTTTTATTCTCTCCTCATGTAAACTGGAGTCTTTTTTCAAAAGCGGACACATTAATAATGTTCACATTCTGAACTTCTAATATATCTTTATGTAAATAACAATAACGTAGTGATGTTAATTTATGGATTAAATAATAATATACAATATAAACTGCAAATGTTTGTCTTATCTATCGTTATAGTAATTAAATTTCAACCTGTCTTATGTTATCACAGTTGTATCGCTGACTCTGTACTACTCGGTGCAGTCAGTTATTTTAATCGTGTACTTGCTGTGCTTGTAGCTATTCGTTCTTTTCAATCGAGATGGGTTAGACTGACTTAATCTGCGAGGTATTAGATAAACAACATGCTGTTACCTTTTTACAAGCCAAAGAGACTTTACATAATCCTAGCTTTGGCCTACAGGATCTTGAAATGTCTTTTTCAACATTTAAACAACAGGGAAGATAAATGCCGTTGTCCAAAGGCGAGTAGTCAAAATTCTAATCGTGGAAGAAGCGGTACGTGGGTACTTACTATCCAGCAAACTGAAACTCGTTGTTTAATTCCTGTACCAATGGAGTAGGAAATATACCAGTTTTAAGTTATTAAAAAAGAATTTGGTACGGGTAGTACCGTTTAAACTTATTGGAAAAACGTTTGTAATGGAAGTGGGTTTTATCCCGAACATTGGAACATTTTATCCCGAAAACTCAGTAATAACAGGCGGGAATATTTTGAACGTGGAAATAGAAAAATCACTTCTTTTTTTTTTAAGGCGAAAATACAATGTCGGAACGCTTTACCCTCAACAGTGGGTGTTTGTGGGGATTTTAACAGAAAAAAAAAGAATGTTTCGAATGTGCGGTCCTTGATCAGCGTATTTAGGTTCGATAACCTAAATGTTATAACGAGTGTACTTGACCTGTGACCAACATAATTTCTGATTGTTGGCGGAGTTACAATGATGCAGCTACGTACAAGGTTATAATTTTACACACCAAACTGTTAATGATTGTTAACCTTTCCGATATCCAATTATGGGTCGCATACAGAACAATGAAGAGTTTACGAGCAGCAGCGAAAAGACAAAATCACAAGTATCTTCATTGAGATCTGGACTAGACTTCTATTTATGCGAATTCATGTGCCGCCATCGTAAGATACGCAGGACTCATTCGATCAAATCATGTAGGATATTTCGCCTTATTTTGGCTTCCACAAAAATGAATGTCAGAAAGTAAGACTTACTTTTTAATATTATAGTAATTCAGGAAATGTGTCCGCTTTCGAAATAAACCCGTGAACTGTTTCAAAATGTAAATAAATATTTTGGGCTAGTTAGAAGAGTTAATAATTAATAAATTTAGTCTCAATCTGTCAATTACAAACTGACACAAAACTTTTCACTACAATGTTCAATAATTTAGTCAAAAAATAATAAATTAAAATAATTGCCATTTTTTTAAAATTAAAAGGAAAAAGGCAAATTAAAACTTAAACTTTTCTTATTTTTCTCACCACAACATGTAGAATAAAACAGGTGGGAAGATAATTACTATCATGTCAAAAATGACACAGTGAAATAAATGTATGTCATATATTTATTTTTTTCTGATTTAGATCAACATAAAATGTCAAGATGCGATAAAAAACCGCACCGTAAATAAACATATTTACGTAAGAATGCTTAAGTTTTAGTCTCTATTTCTTCTAGTATCTCAGGATCCAGTTGAATTAAATATAAAAACTTTGAAATTAGATAAAATAACTAAAGGGACATTAATATAAATTCTTAGAAAAAATACGTTGAAAGGATAGGGAGATACGGTAGTTGGGAGCATCATATCTCAATAAAAGTATCCTAACGGTACTTCTTTTCTAACATTTTCATTGCCTTTTTAATGCTCGTAATATTTTTAATTATTTTTTATTCAAGAAACCATCCCTTCCTACAAATATTCCAAACATACGAATTTTAATCAATGCTGGTATTTTTTTTTTTTTTTTACAAATTCTGTATAATGATTTAATAGTTAATTATCTGTCAAAAATCTGATTTAGCAATAATGTTTATGTTTTATTTTGACTAGTTTTCAAAAAAAGAAAACGAGGAAGGTATTAAATCCAGTTAAATTCCATATCTCCAAACAATAAATTAACTTGTTAGGGGACCACATTATAATTAAAATAAACAGAAGTAAACGGGTAAAAATGCTTACAGAAATTTATATGTGTGATAATAATAGTAAAACATAACATCAAATACAAAAATTCCAAAAATTAAAAAAAACCGTAAAAAGACGTAATATAAAAATTATGGCGAAAGAGTATAGAGGATATATATCCGGTATATTATCGATATTAATATACAAAGAGGAAGTGTTTTTTTCTTTTTTTTTGTTCGAGATAAATAAAAAAACTACTTGATTTAGCGCAACAAAATTTTTACCCATATTTCTTGGCATAACTGAGAAGGTTTTTTGATACATTTCATTTCCAGATATGTCGAAAAAATATATTTAACTGTGAAGATTTGCAAATTGAAGCACACAATCTTCAATCTTAATGAACTGTGAATAGGATTTGAAATGAAATATTCGAATCAAACGAATGAATAATTTTACATAATTTACTTTAATTTACCTTAAATAAAGTAATCTATACTATTATAAAAAAAAGGAAGAACGTTTTTGTTTATTTGGGGTAAAAATCGCATTCAAATTTTTACCCATGTTACTTGGCATAACTGAAAAGGTTTCAGGTATATTTCATCTCAGAATCATATACTCGTAAAATATCTAAAAATATATCTACACATATGTAGTAATGAAGATTTTCCAGTCGAAGTACAACTAATGAATTGTGAACTGTGAGTGTCTATCATTGTGTGAGCTGGATTTGAACTGAATAATGTGAATATTTAAAAATAAATTTCTAGATTTTTATTAAATTCTTTGTTTCAAGGGTTAAAATTGATTTTTGTATTTTTTTAATCCGTTGTTTTTTTTAATTTCTCGGTAACAAATGAAGAAATCAACCTGATGTTTAGTGAGTTTAATCTTCACGTCAATAAACCAATTCTAGATTTTTTAAATTCGATCTTGAAAGAGTAAAAACAAATTTTGAACAATGATTGTAAATTTCCCAATCCCGGCTATAGTAAACGAGATTTTTAGTAGATTTGGAAATACACTTCAGATAAATATTTAAAAACCACTTTCGGTTTTTTTTTTTTAAATTCCGATTTTTTAAGGGGTACGAAAATATACGGCGCTATGGCTCAACTAACACAGGCACTGCCACTGAACTGTATGTGTGACTGGCTGAATCTGCCTCCGGTTAATTAACTAAAAAAATAAAATAGAAAAATTGACCGCTACGGGAAAAGCAAATAACCATATAGCGCAAGCGAAGCTGCGACGGGGAGTAAGTAATACTATAAAAACAAACTAATTAAATCGGTTTTTCGACTGGTATAGTTAAACTGTCTATGCGATTTGGCAAGATTATCGCCCAAAAATGCTTGCCTAATTTTCTCTGTAAAAGTACACAATTGAAAAGAATATAATCGGTGGTTAAATGGCATCTACAGTTACAGCTAGTGGGCAAGTTGAAGCGTCACATGAAACGTCATCTGTCCTTTTACCCGTTTTGTCCTAGGCACAATCGACAAAGGTTAACTTCACGGTTAACTTCCGCATACTATTTCTGCGGCAATTCAGTACATTTTATTTAAAAGATAACTTGCTAGTGCATATTTTGTCAGATCAATGCAAAATCATACTCCGACCTCTCGACGTATTGTGAGCGGGATGGATCTCCACTTCGTATTGAATGCCTCAGGTACAACGTTAGAAGAGGTAGTCGAGATCTGTCACAGTATACATACCCCTTTTCTCATACTTATTTCAGTCCTTCCCGGTAGTCTGTAGTCTGCAGATTGTGGCAGTATATAGTTGATATTAGTCTTATTTCTTTGGGAAGACGAAGGGACCTCTACTTATGAATTTATTGGATGTCAATATTTCTTTTCTTTTCTAAAATGGTACTATACAAATTTAAATCTATAACTAAACGGTTAATAGATTATAATTCTGGATTTCATTCCTCGAAACGCATAAATAAGATATATAACATAAAATATCATGAGAAAAACTAAATATAAAGCATAGTTTAAAAAATTAAATCAATAACAATAAATTATACATTTACCTGAAAAAAAAAAAAAAAAGGTTGTCGATATAATTTATAAGATGAAGTAGAAAAAAATTCTTGATCCAAGTGAATCTCACCAGTTACATATCTGTAAACAAAATCAAAAAAGTTCAAAAAATAGGTTCTAAATTTTAATCTGAAATTTTAATTCCTTTAATAAGGACATGCACATTTAAAACTTACAATTTAATTAACTGATTTTACTTCAGCGCTGATAATCCTAGAGGTAATACGTATAACTGAACATCAAATCAGTAAAACAAATATTTAAATTCAAATAAAATTAACCTTTTAAATTCATCTGGACCAGGATTTTATATAAAAAAAAAAAAGAAAAAACTGGTCAGCTGAATAACTACCGCTGAACATGTGATCAAAGATGTTGCAAACCACTAATCCAAACGATGAATGAACCAATTATAATTTCTTTTAGACAAAAAGCAGTATGAACACAAATTTGACGCGTATTAAATTAATATTATAAATGAAATTCGTGAATTTACAAGAAACAATAGAGGCTTACGCTCACTTACAAATTACTATGGATAATTACTAATGGATAATAAATGAATTTTGTAGCGAGCGATAAATGCCACCGGGATTCGATCCAGGACCATAGGATGAAAGGGCGAGAGGCTGCTACCACTCCGCAAGGAGATCGGGGAATGGTTAAAGTTTAGTCAAAAATAACCTTTAATATGAAAAGACAATTGCTATAAAAGAGTATAGAAATAAATCCAAAATTAAAAATGTTCAAAAACCGTTTACTAACATTCGGCTAACAGATAAGAACGACAGATATTACAAGGGGAAAAAAAGGCAACAAAATAAGTATTTGTACTTGTATTTATAAAACAAAACTATCTGATGACTACTGTTATTCAGTAGTATTGTGTAAATTATTAAGTAATGCAGAAATCGAAAGTCAACTTAAAATATAGCCTAAACCCCCATTATCAATCCGGCCAGTAAGAGTGACTGCTATCTCCTGATTCCGGCCGATTATATATGGTTAACCTTATATTTCACACAAAAATTAACCTTTAATGAATCAAAGATTTTATTTAATCTCCGGTTAAATAAAATTTAAACACTTATAGACGTATAAAAATAAATTCACCTAAAAGGTTTTTAATAAATTTAAAATGCTAATTCGCGTATCGTTATTCGACAATCAATTATTTTAACACTGTTAATAAATTATGTCCCAAGTATGTATTTCCTTATCGAGAATATTTTGAAACATTTCATTTTGTTAGCACATTCTAGGAAATGTTGCATCATAATCGATATTTTGGTCTTCCATAAGTATTTAGTTGCTGTAAAGAAAAAAACTTGCTAATTATTACTAAACTTTTGGTTCAATTTTTTTTTTTAATATGCTCTCTTTATCTGTTTAGCCTCCGTAACTACCGTAA
>JAAAKQ030301532.1:0-10159 GCA_010016005.3 Zanna intricata
ATATATATATATATATGCGTACTAGGAATGTTTTGCAACAAAATTTTATTTTTTTATAATTTTTCAAAATAACTCACTCCACACGTTATACACTTTTCTAACCTTCATAACCAGTTTCAAAGAAGCCCTGCCATGTTTCATTGGAGCTCTGGGCACACTCATCGTTTTACCACGCCCTTAGGAGGTCACCGTCGCTCGTAAAATGCCTATCTTTTAGTCTTTTGTTCACCTGCAGAAACAGCGCAGATACTCGTAGCAAACTTTGAAGTGGTGCGCTGGAATGTTATCGGGTGAATAAATCATCTGTCCATCCTTGAGTTTAGACGTAGCGATGAGACCTTCGACAACTTTAGGCAAGCATTCCTCGTTATAGCACTGTACTGTATGTTTCTTCCGAGTTTCCAACAGAACTAGCTCTAAAACTCCTTCCACACTAAAAAAATACGCCCACCTTTCTCTTCTTCAATGATCAAGATTTTGAACAGTTATGGAGATCTCCTCATTTTTGAACACCCAACACTTTGTTCTATGCCATGGTTTGGGACGTCATAGTAGTACCACCAAGTACCTGAAATATTACCGTTTCCATAGAGGGATTCCTATTTTTTAATTTTTTCAACATTTCACGTCATCATGAAACACGACATCTTATCTTATCGTCGGTTATGTTATGCGGCACTCATATTCCAAAACTTTCCTAGTGCTCTTTGTATATATACATATATATATATATATATATACATTAGCTCCCCATCGCAGCTTTACCGTGCAATAATGCGTTACCCTTTCTTAATTGCATTTCCTATAGCGGTGATCAATTATTTTATATTTATGTTTTTAGTCAAGCACCTTAAAAAGTCCTAAAATTATTTTTAAACGTTTTTCTAGAAGTATCTGGAAGCCCAAATCTACTGAATATCTAGTTTACTAGCACACCAAAAATTAATTTGATATCTACCTCTGTTACTGAGAAATAAAAAACAAAAATTAATAATTTCATGTTGCACCATTTTAACTCATTAAACTCGGAATTTCAAAGTGATTCTTAGTATGCACTTATACCGTAATGAGTATACAAATTTTCATCAATTTTATTCAGTAGTTTTTACTGGGATGTTTTATATATATATATAACATCCCCTCGTCACGGCTTCACCCGAATTATAATGTAGCCAACTTATTTGCCAATAAATTGATAGAACTTACGGGTATATGATATTTTTTGTAGCGTTTTGACTTTCTGGTGGCAGAATATATTGACTTTCCGAATTACTAGTTCCGGAAATTCCGACATATAATTGTCCATGAGAAAAACAGTCTGATCGTAAGTCAATACCAATATGTTTGAACATCTGGCCTTGCGCTTTATTGATTGTTATAACAAACAAAAGTTTTATAGGGAATTGCAGCCACTTGAATTGAAATAGTAAGTCTGTTGGGATCATTGCGGGTTATAAGAGCAAGCTCTCCTGCAGCTGGATCTGTTAAAATAGTTGCCTCAATTATATGATTTCGCATAATTTTGATTTGCAGTCTCGTATCGTAACATTATCTTAGAGAGTTAAGTTTTCGTAGTAAAATAATCAGAACTCCCATTTTAAGATTGAGCTGGAAAAACGTACGATCAAGAGAAATCAAAAATTGTGGAGGATAGAGACTGCATCTTCAGTATTGATTAAAGAATCTACAGATCGATATTCCTTGCTTTGCTTTTCAAATTTTTCTAAAATCATATTATTAATTTCAGATGTAGAAATATTTTGAGGAGTTATGATAGATCTTCCGCAAAGCCACTCGTACAGTTTTTGTAAAAGCTTCCTAATTTCTGGATAAATATTGGAAATGAGATCATCCATTGTATGCAAATCGGTATCAATGTTTTCATTGACATAAATGTAACCATAATTGTTAGGAAGAGTCCCAGTTCCAATGTTATTAGTTGTTAGGGAAAGTTAGCATTGCCACCCCCAAAATGAACCCTCATATTAGTTCTTAAGTTAATAGTGAGGACACATTTCCATAAGCGTGATGATTTAAGGCATGCCTGAATAACATCACTTCTAGTTCCTCTCGCAATAACAGGCAATTTTTGCCGAAAGTCTCCGAGTTCGAGCTCGAAAGTACGAGCTCGATGACTCATTGTGCATTCATCCCACACTGCAAGTTTAGAAATTTGCAAAATTTCTCCAAGTGGACCATTTTTACAAATAGGAAAAACAGATTCTTGCCCACATGCAACATTTAACGATACCTTAAAAATGAAATGTGTAGTCAATTATCATTTATAAGTGTATCAGCTACTTCTGAGGATGCTACACTGATTGTATCGTTTTTAATTGAGCGAACTTGAGTAAGAAACAGATAGATTAAGAGAGTTTCCCCAATGCCACTAGTAGCATCTAAAAAAAATGTTTTGTTTTTAGGTTGTAGCTAGCAACAGTCATTTATATAATCAAACGCCTGACATTGATATGGTACTAATTTAGGAAGACTAGAATACAAATTCTTTTTGTGTATCGACGTTGAAGAAAGTTTTAATATTGTACATAAGGATTAATAGTTCTTGATTATCACCTATTGTTGCTGTTAAACCGAAATTGTCTAATTATTTCTCACTTAACGCAACGGCAATATCTTCAATTTCAGTGAGACCTCCAATCAATATTTCATCTGAAATTATAATCTCAACGTTATTGGTTTGATAATTTGATAATTGGTTTGATCGATAAAATATCTTTAGATAAATCTTTTTGGAAGGTATTTCCACAATACATTCGGATGAGCAGGATGATAAAAAACTAATATAATTGCAAATAATTCTCTCAACTTAGGCGAAGGATGACAGATAAAAGCATTAGAAAGCATGTCCTTCTAGTGATTACCATTTTCCAATAAACCAAGTGCAGCGTAAGCAGCTTTTTGTGTTTGATGAAGCACTCCATCAACAGTCTTCAAGTAATAAAACGATGTAGGTCCATCTTTACACATTATGTATCTTAGTACACATTATGGTCATCTTTGTACATTATACCATAACAAACGTAGATGAAAGAATTCACTTTGGTTTGGATGAATTTTATATACTCTATCCAGAGCAGCATCTTTTTTGATTCCAGGTAATTCTTCGACGTCAATTCCGCGCTTCCTTCCGCGCTTTATTATTATAGGTATACTACTAGGAACGTCTAGATATAACAGTATCTTTGCGAAGTCTTTGTCTCACAGACAAAGCTCAAAAAAAGCAATAAGAGTGATCTTCTGTGGACTTTCAAGGAATCGTTGAAGATTTTCTTCAGTGAAATAAATACGTTGATAATTTTTTAAATGATAACGGAATAACTTAAATGTATTGGAAAATTAAAAATCTCCAATACGCCTCAGATATGCATATCTATCTACCACTAAAGTACTGATTCAATCCGTCTTTGATTTTCAACCCAAAACGTTGTTTAATCTGAATCTTTGGTAATATTCTTGCAGATACATCGAATAACTTGCAAGGAGTTGAAAAATTCAATATTTATATGGGCATTAAAGCAACGTGGCAATAGTGGACGGTGGGACGATCCATTTATTATTATTATCAGTTACGTTATCTTGCATGTTTTAAGTTGTTGTATGATCTCCGTCCTCTGAACGTCTCCTGCGATAAGTCGGCTATCTGTCATCTGCAGTGTGAAATGTACATTCGAGGATAATTTTTTGAACATTTTCCATTTATAATTCAATGGTGATGACTTATTTATCACTATATGGTTCATGACAATATGTATACAAACAATGTCGTACAATAATGGGTCAACATTTTTATCAGGAAGTTCAGCAGATAAGATCAATTTCGTCAGGTTGTATTTTAGTAACGAACTATACCAATATATGACAATAAGGTAAGTCTCGTTTTTGCCATTCGACACTTGGCGCGTAGCAGTTGACTGAACCAAATATTTTTTTTTTTTTTTTGTTGATAAGGTCTAGGAGTTTTTCATTTTCAAATGGAAAACTCTGGATATAATATCGAGTCTATTAGTAGATTTTTGACCAGTGAATAGGTCGTTTTTTATTTCTGGCCATTCAGGATTGCACATAAAAGTTATAAATATATCTGGACGCCCATGTTTACGCACGTATATCATAGCATCTTGAGATTTCTCATGCATATTCCGTGGTGAAATGTAGAAGTATGTAGCGGAGGGAAGTATGACACTTTAATCCATGTTGTTAGCATTAACATTGATGTCTTCTTGCACAATATCTCGAAGATGAATGTAATCATCACACGTAATTATTTTTTTATTACGAATAAAGATTAATCTTTCAGTGATCATTTTGGCCATCATGTCAAAACGACAGCGAGTTTAAAGTTGATGCTTGTAGGCAGGGTCTACTCGTTAATCGAACATATGTAGTGCGTTGTAATCTGAAAATCTCTGCGTTATTGACTGCGAAGTAGTGAGGATGTTGGAAACGAAAAGTCAGTCTTTTGCGCAGAAGTGCGTAAGAGTTTTCAAAAATATAAGGGGGAAAAAACACAACTTTAGTATGGAAAAATTCTGAAAAGATGTGTATATATATATATAGGCCTGTTTTTTTTCTTTATAACTCCAGATTTGATTTTTAAATGAAATTTAGCAATAAGATTAATGACATGTAAGATATTATTGACTATGATTGAGATTATTTCACTTAATGTGTCACGTATCTAGAAGTTTATTCATAAGTAGGTACATTTTTTTACATAATTTAACGGCTATTATTTAGTTGAGATGTTTTCTAATGGTGTTTCATCTTATTACTACTATAAAGAGATGGGATAAAAATATGCATTTTTATTTTTTGTCGTTTCGGGATTCAAAGTTATGTTTTGTATCAATTAGATAATTCCAGCACATTAATGTTTCTTTTCAAGTAGGATTTAATGCGGCTTAAAACTGTTTTATACTTTTATATATTTGAAATATAAGTATATTCCCAAAAAAAAACTAACTATATTTTTGAAACCTTGTAAAAAATTTATTTTTTACCGTAATTATTATTTACTTTTCCGGAGAGTAAAAACAGAGTAACTATATTAAAGAGGAAAGTATTGTTGTCATGTCAAAAATAGTGTATTAGATTTTTGGCAGATCTTTAAATTTTAGGGTCCTGCTAATTGATCTAGATAAAAAACAGAAGATATATGTACGTACATGTGTCTCGCTGCTTTTAGTCTTATATCTAAGGATTGACCAAAACAATTTTCTAAAAATTTGGCTCAAATATTTTTATGTATGGAGAATTTATCGTCTTAATTTTTTTCCAAAATTCATTAATAAGTGGGGAATTTGCGGAAAAATCAGTTTCTATTTTCTTCAGAGGTATTTTAAAGAAAATGTTATTTAAGAAAATCTGTTACCTACGTTACCTGACTATTAAGTAATCTAAAAACTTTTTTTTTCTAAATCAAACTCCACTTCTTAAAATTAAAATTTATATTCTTTGCTCTATCTATCTACCTTCGGTTTAAATATTTTTTGAAAGTTTATATTCATATATAAAGCTATCAAGAAATGTCCACAATTTTTTTTTTTTTTTTTGTTAATTATAGATTCCAAACTATAATAAAGAAAACTTTTCTGAAAGTTTTCTTTCTCATATTTTAGGTTTTATTGAAGGGAGTTAGAAAAAATTGTATTTAAGCAAATGTGTTTAGCTTAATATATATATATATTTTTAGAAAATATATATATTTCTTTTTGTGTTTTTTCCCCTAACTCTTTTATTTTTTATTATTAATAGCAATGAAAGTCTTTACCAGATTTTCTCTCTTAACTTACATAAATACAAGTTAAATTTACTTTTTATAGCGTTTACACTGACATTTTTATTATGAAAGGATTAATGTTAGAAATTTTATTTTTAAATCACAAATTCAACGAACTGTTTAAAAAATTATATTCTCCAATATTTTAAGACTATTATTTAAAAGTCTAAATATTTAAATTTATGCACCTTCATACATTA
The DNA here is from genome assembly GCA_010016005.3 of Zanna intricata. NCBI lineage: Eukaryota > Metazoa > Arthropoda > Insecta > Hemiptera > Fulgoridae > Zanna > Zanna intricata. Next base: position 6,001 of record JAAAKQ030301532.1, read on the forward strand.
ATTGAAAAAACTGTCTGTTATGTTACTTTCTACGAATTCATACATAATATTACAACAAAAAAGGAGTAAACAGCATGAAGACAAAATATTTGAGAAAATATTTACTCTTCTCAATCAAGTAGTCTTACGGGTGAAATTTACTATTAATTTACAAGTTAATATCAGCATTCAATTTTATATAAAATGGGAAAAATATTTGATTTTATTAAAATTTCTCTTATTTCAATGAATATCTGTATATTTACTCCACTGGGCTATTCTAATGGTAAACTCGTCGTCGTAAATGAGTTGTTAATAGCTGATTATTGAAATAGAAAGATCTCAGGTTCGAATCCTTTAAAATTTGGTTGCTTTTATAAATGAATTTGAATACTTGACACAGGATAGTGGTATACTTTGGTGGTTTAATTAATCACACATTTCAGGGATCACACATTCGGCCTGAGTACGCTTCATTTTTATGTCATATTTTACCCTCATCTCATTGGGTCGTGGGAAGGTTGCTTATTGTTTACTAGATTAACCAGATCGCAATGTATATATTATCAATACATGTATATATTTTTTTTCTTTATCAATCATTTGACCGGTTTGATGCAAGTCTCCGAGATTCCCTATCTAGTGCCAGTCGTTTTATTTCGTATATCCCCTACTCCTACATCCCTTACCATTAGTTTTACATATTCCAAATGTTGCCTGCGTGCACAATTTTTCCCATCTACCTATCCCTCCAATGTAAAAGCGACTATTCCAGGATACCTTAAGATGTGGCCCGTAAATCTGTATATTCTTTCAGTTAGATGTTTGCAAATGCTTCTTTCTTCAATTTCCCGCAGCATCACTTTATTTGTCACTTTATCCATCCATCTGAGTTTAAAATTCTCCTTTAGCACCACAATATATATACAAATATATATATTATTATATTAGATTTAATTTTCTCAACATTGCACATTGGTATAATTATAATTTTATAAACAATGTATTCCTATTTACCTACAATTTTTTATGATTATTACCCCCCCCGCTTTCGGATTAATTACTCCATCTTCAAGGGCTATACAAAACTACGAATTTCCAACGGTGTCTGTGTCATATATGTGAGATTAAAATTAAAATGAAATCAAAATTGTTGTTATCATAACAAATCGGTCATCATTACTTAAAATAATTTGTACGTTCAATAAAATAAAACGTCACATCAATATGATGGTTATGACTGTTATGAAATATGAAATAAACCTATCAAATAATTATTATTGTATATTAACACATATCTCTTCATCTGTATAGCCTCCGGTACTACCGTTAGGTATTACTTCAGAAGATGAATGAGGATGATGTGTATGAATGTGATTGTAGTCTTGTTAAATCTCAGGTCGACCACTCCTGAGAAGTGTGATTAATTGAAACCCAACAAAAGATCACCGATCGCCAAAGAACACCGATATCCACGATCTAGTATTCAAATACATTACATAACACACCTGCGTATCACATAAGTAAATTTTTATCTAACAAATAAAGAGAATACATTAAAACTGAGAGCAAATAAAATTTTTTTAAATAGTTATCAACTAATAAATATAATTAGTAATATAAATATAAATTACACAACGTTTATAACTCTAGATATAAAGGATATGTGCACAAACATTGACAGCAATAAAACCATCAATATAATTAACGATACTCTAAATAAATTAAAAATATATAATAACATAATACATGAAGTAATAAATTTACTATAATTATGTTCTAAATATAACTATTTTAAATTTAATAACATATGTTATAAATAGGAAAAAGGTGTACGTATGGGATTTCCACTCTCAACTATTTTAGGTAATATATTTATGAATGATCTAAAAAATAAACTTCAACCCGATATAATCAATAAACAAAATATTATTTTATATAAAAGGTATGTAGACGAAGGTTTAATAATATTTAATCAACTAACTGATAATGAAGGAAACATAATAATGGAAAAAAGGAATTCCTTAAAAAACGATATTAAATTCACTTTAAACAGAGAAAATAACAATAGCATTAAATACTTAGACATAAAGTTCAATAAAAAGTTTATTAATAATAGAATCAATATAGAGTTAGTTATATTAGAAAGTCGACAAAACAGGATACTATAATATAATTTAACTCTTTTCATCCTTGGAATCAAAAAATGGCAACTTTCAATTCATTAATATACAGAGCAATAAAATAGTTAAAAAACAATGATATAAAATTGAATAACGAAATAAATAATATTAAACATATTGCCCTAAATAATGGATATAATACTAACTTAATAAAAAAATTATACACCAAAATAAAATAAAGGACGAAATATAACAAATAATAACACAATAAATGAATACGCCAAGATTCAATACAACATAAACTACCATAAATTTAATAAAATATTTAAAGCATATACAACAAATAATTACATAAAATACGTAAATAAGGAGGATCCTTCTATAACAACGACGAGTGTGGTCTTAGGTGTGAAAATGCTATCTGAAATATATTGAATTGGCAAATCGCTTATTTTCAATTAGAATTAAAGAACATATTAGATGCATAACTAAAAATAATAAACAATCTAATTTCGCTAAACATGTTCTAGAAAATTGACATAATTGTAACCCAACAGAATTTTTTAAAGTAATAGAACACACTAAAAATTATAATAAATCTAACATACTGGAGAAGTTACATATAATTTGAATAAGAATTGAATGAACGAACAGATTAAATTTGATAATATTGTATTAAAACAAATTATGCAATAATTATTAATTGCTAGGTCGGTAATATTTTATTTCATCAATAACCATCTTACTGATGTGACATTTTATTTTATTTAACCTATAAATTATTTTAATTAATGAAGATCGACTGTTATGATAATAACAATTTTGATTTCATTTTAATTTGAATCATATATATGATACAGACACCGTTGCAAATTCATAGTGTTAGATAGCCCCTGAATATGGAGTAACTACCCCGAAAGCGCTAGGGTAATAATCATAAAATTTTGCTGGTAAGTGGCAATACATTGTTTATCAAATAACACTGGTACACACATATTTTGGTGCCGGTAATGTTTGAGCTTATTTTGAATGTATTTGATCTGCTGAATCCAAATCTGCAATCGATTTTTGCCTAACAGCTTCCTTTCTCGAGTTATGAGGGTAGGGTCTTGAGGCAAATACGCTATATTTCCCTCAGAAAGTTGGATAAGCTCATAGTTTTGCTCACACCATTGATTGTGGTCCCAAACATCCTTTTAAGTACATCTATTACGTGAAAATATTAATATAACTAAAGAAAATATAATATAACTAAAGATAGAAAAAGACCTTTTTCTTTAGTAAATTCAGCATATTTTTAATTAATTGTAACAAACAAAGTAGGGAATTTACAAACTAAGTGTATATCTACTACGTATTAAAGTATTGCTATTTTGAACAGTACATTCAAATTCTTTAGGATTCATTTTTTTAAAAATCTAATCTAACTCCCAAGAAACTTCGTTTTTTGCTCTGCCTTGAGTGCTTTTGGTTGGGACAATCCCTTTTCAAATTTCAGTAATAGTCTGCCATCATATGTGCGTCCCATCTTCCTTGGTACCGTTCTTCCATTGTTCTTATGTCTTGGTGGAATCGTTCTCCCTGCTCTTCACTTGTGTCCCCAAGATTTTCTGGGAATCTGTCCAAATGACTATGTAAAAAGTTCACCTTAATAATCATGTTGCACCCAAGCTCTTTATAGGCTTCAGCAAATTTTGAACTATATCTTTATAGTTTGAAGCCTTGTTGTTTCCTAGAAAGTTTTCAACTAACGCAACGAATGATGTCTAAGCTCTTCGCTCTTCTTCACTCATAGAGCCAACAAAGCCTGTGTCTTTCATTAACTGTCTGATCTGAGGACCATCGAAAATCTCAGCTTTTATTTTCTCTATGCTTAGTTCTTGCATCTTTGTAGAAATGTACTTGAAACATTGAGATTCTTTATCTAGTGCCTTAACAGATTGTTTCATTAACCCAAGTTTTATATGAAGGGGAGGCAACATTATTTTACTCCGATCAACTAAAGGCTCATTAATAACGTTTTTTTCTCCAACAACCATGTTTTCTCTCTCAGGCCA
>JAAAKQ030301576.1:0-10159 GCA_010016005.3 Zanna intricata
TTTCATCCGGAGGTTCCGGGTTCGAATCCCGGTCAGACATGGCATTTTTCACACACGCTACAATTCATTCATCTCATTCCTTTGAAGATATACTTAATTGTAGTTCCGAAGGTTAGACAAAAACAAAAAAAAAAAAAAAACAGAAAAATTAATTTCATTTAAATAAATTAACGGACATCTTTTAAATGACCCGGTAATTAATTAAAAACCATTAACAAAAATATAATAAGGTTCTTTCCGATAAGCATTAGTATAAATACCGAGTAACCGAGTAATGAAAAACAAATTTCCGCCGTATGGTTTATATAAGAAGTCGATATTATTTTTGAAGAATAAATAACAATTCTTTCTTTTTTTTTTTAGCATAGATTACAGATTCATTAAATTTTATTTTAAATAAATTAATGGAAGATCTGTTTGATGGTTGGATAATTAATTAAGAACGATAACGGAAGCATGCATAATAAGGCCCTTTGTCATAAAATAAAGTATTGCGTTCAGTTATATAAAAACAGTTCAGTTTTGTTATTCGGTTTGATACAACTAAATCGTTTTATTTTTAAAGAATTTTTTTTTTTTTTTTTGTTAAAACAAGATACTAATTTCATAGATATAATTAACGTTTTACTTTATTAAAATATCGATCTACATGATTTAATATATATAAGGGTGTCCCAAAATTAACGCAAGATTTGAATTTGCCGCCATTTTTGCAATAAATTGTTGGCAACCTTGAAAAAAGGACAATTTGACAGCTGAGAGTTTAGGAATAAGAAAAAAATGGAGCGTTACACGAAACAACAACGTGTTTTCATTATTGAACAATATTTAAAAAATAATGAAAGTTTAGCGGCCGAAATTCGAAAATTTCGTAAGAAATATGGTCAAAATAGTGTTGTAACCTCGTCAACTGTGAAAAGATTAATTGAAAAATTCAGGGAGACTGGATCAGTTCGAGACGCTAAACACACCGGTCGTCCAAAAACAAGCCGTTCAAATGTTAATATCGAAGCAGTGCATGAAAGTGTTGGTGAAAACCCAGGAACATCAATTCGGCGTGATGGACAAAAATTGCAAATTTCAGAAGCTCTCTACAGCGTATGTACTCACAAAATAACTGTGTATCCATGCTTAAAAAATTCAATTAACACAACTGATGCCTAATGACCATGGACAGCAAAGAGAGCTCGTGGAATGGATTACTGAACATCAAGTGGATGCTGATTTTTCAAGCAAAATCATCCTAAGCGATGAAGCACATTTTCACCTTGATGGCTTTGTTAATAGCCAAAATTGCCGTGTTTGGTGTTCGGAGAACCCACATGTGATTGTCGAACAACAGATTCACCCACAATGTGTCACTCTTTGGTGCGGATTTTAGGCTGGAGGTATCATTGGATCATACATTTTTGAAAATGGGGCTGGGGCAAGCAGTAACTGTTACTGGTGCTCGATATCGCGACATGATAACACAGTTCTTTCTGCAAAAATTGGATGCTGTTGATATGGCCAATATGTGGTTTCAACAAGACAGTGTCACATGCCATACACCCCGTGAAACAATTCAATTACTGCATGAGACATTTCCTGGTCGTATACTCTCCCGTTTCGGTGATCAGAATTGGCCCCCTAAATCGTGCGATTTAACCCCATTAGATTTTTTCTTATGGGATTATTTGAAGTCAAAGGTCTATGTCAACAAGCCCACAACCACCGGATCATTGAAAGAGGAAATTAAACGCTGCATCAACGAAATTCAGCCACAATTATGAATAAATGTCATGAAAAATTTCAACGAAACAATGCGTATGTGCCAGCAAAGCCGTGGAGGCCATTTGCCCGATGTGTTATTCCATAAATAACCCTATCCTATGTACTTTATGAGTCAATAAAAAAAATAATCCAAAAGCTAAAAAAAGGTGTTTTCTAATTAATTCAAATCTTGCGTTAATTTTGGACATCCTGTATATATATATATATATATATATATATATATATATATGTGAGCGAGTTACATACACAGTCCTGGACAAAATTAACGCATCACATAAGATTTTTCGGTAATTGTAAAGAAATTCATTTTTTATACAGAGTGTTTCTAAAATGGTGGGCGGCTGGCTATACTTTTACAGATTCTACTTGTATAACTACACAAAAATTATCTTTTGGAATAATTTAACAATTAGTAATATAATAAGGCAAGTATTAACCCTTTTATTTTTAACAAAATGACATTTTATTTTTTTTAATCGGTTAAAAAATAGCCGAGTTATGGCAGAAAATCGGTGTAATTTTGTGTCTGTTTTCATATCCCCCACTTTAAGTTCAAAAACTGTTTTTAAATCGGTGTAATTTTGTGTCTGTTTTCATATCCCCCACTTTAAGTTCAAAAACTGTTTTTATTACAGATGCAATGTATCATTTTATGAATGGAAACGTGAATTAAACTAAATTTATATTTACATACCATAAGTTTTATTTTTAAAAAATGTGAGTGTGTGTGTGTGTTGAAAATCGCAATATTCCTTTAAGTGAAATTGAATCATCTGAATTGAATCAAAAAACTGATCATTTAAAATGTGATACGTTGTACTATTTTGTTGGGAAAAAGCCGTATTCGTTTTTTTAGATCGATCAACTGAGCATAGAATGCATGTAAGCTACCGTTACAACCCTTTCCTCGATCGAATAAGGCTTTTTGGAAAAACATACTCTCTCCTGAGCCAAACCCATAATCAAGTATTATGGACCCCAGGGGAGTGTCCATAAACTCTAACATCCCGTCCGCCAGGAGGTCGCCCTGCATGGCAGGTCAGCCCGCTGGTTAGATCTTCACTATATGCCCGCCTCTAACCCCTACGGTGGGGTAGACCATATACGTCATTCCTGGGCCCCTCTCCAAAGAGTAGAGTCCGTAGACTCGAAACACGAACTGGCACATCAGGGCACTCCTTCCATGCAACTACCACGTGTTCTAGAATGGCATTCAAGTCCACGCCTTTTATATGCCATACATAAATCCCGGGATCGATCCGGTAACCAGTGCATCCACCACCTTTTTGTTTGTTTGTTAAACCTCCGGAACGACCGTTAGGGACATCTTCAGAGGATGAGATGAATGAATATTATACCGCGTGTAAAAAAATGCCATGCCTGACCGGGACCTCCGGATAAAAGGCCGAGACTCCACAACTCGCGCCACGGAGGCCGAGTAGCTACCACTCGCGCATCCACCACCAGTGAGCCGAGCCGCCTCACCACGTACTCCCGCTTGGCAGGGGAGTCCCTTATGGCGGACCTCCATAGAATTGTACCGGCCCCCTCTTAACGGACAAAATATCATCTGAATAGTCATCCCCAAGGCCCTTTACTTGTTTGAACAGCTCAGCGTAGCTCATAGCTTCTTTACTAATTGTAACAACCTCCAATAGGAGCCCTCCGGGGCGCCATCCTCTTAGCCGCCCCACATTAATCAAGTGCACTGGCCACTGCCCATCCGTCAAGTCTTCCCTCCTTGCCCAATACTCAAGGAACTTACTGAATCGGATCCCTATACCATCGTTCGGTGTTGATAGCAACAACCGACCACCATCCGCCCGTCTGATTCTAGTCAGAACCTGGACCACATCATAATGCGTTAGGTCCTCATCCCCGTCTTCAAACATAATAACAAAGACGGTGAGTCAATCAGCGTCCTCGTCGTCCGGGTAATACTATTCTGTACTGAGGGCCCTAGAACCCCCTAAGAATATCGTTAGAACCGTTCCACTAAGAATGGTCGCGTCGAGATTTTGGGTCGTTATATTTTACATATTAATTTGCAAGTGATTGGCGCAAAATTAGGGCAGTTATCGTGTCCACAAGATAGAGAAATATTTGTATAAATACATATATAAACTTTTGAACTGACGGTGGTTTTGGGGTCTGGGGGGGATTGTAAACCGCTACGTTATGTAGAAATTTTCCGGAAGTTGAATCATGGTACCCATTACAATAGGTAGTTTTCTTATGAAATCTATCTAAAACTAATACAAGACATTAAAATAAACAAGCAAAACAAATATGTAATGTACCAATGCTCTTATCTCACTTCATTTTTCTCTTTCTCTACCATTTTTATTTTTTATTTTTCAACAAAATAATGGAAAATGATTCCAAGATCATTGGATTGAAAATATTTATTGAAGTTTGGTAAAAATATATTAATCGATAACATCTAAAAAAAAATAGGCAAGTTAGAAATATTTGTATTTTTAAAAATTGGACCAAAGTTTCAATCCAAATTATTTATAAACTAGACATTTAAAATTATTATTATTATTAATAAAAAAGTTTAATTATTTTGTTAAGTTAAAAAGTAAATATAAAAAATTATTGTACATAGACACGCACATTTATTGTCCGTCATTACTATGCAGATGTTTTCCTGAAGGCTGCTGCTATCCGGTTAAACCTACACGATGACTCATATAGTATAACACACTCGGCCACCTGTACGTATCTTAATTTTATAACAACACTTGTGAGTAATTTTTATATTCCAAATAAATTAATCTTTTTTTACTTCTCGGAAATAAATGAACACTAACGTAATAAATAAGAAGAGCATGTATCGCAATTTAAAAGAATTTACAATAAAATGTGGTTAGTAGAACTCAAATAAATGGGTGAACAATTCAATTTCTTGGTAAAATTTATTTTTTTCATATTGTCTTTATGATTAATTCAATCGGATCTCCAACGATCATGCATCATGTATGATCCAGATTTCTTTCATTTTCATTAATTTTTCTCACTTATCTTCGTTCCATCCACAGTGTTTCCTTTTCTATTTCTCTGGAAATTTAGATTCATCCACTAGTTTTTTGATGACTATTAGTCTCTCTCTTTATCTATTTAGCCTCCCGAACTACCGTAAGGTATTACTTCAAAGGATAAATGAGAATGATATGTATGTGAATGAGAATGAAGTGTACTCTTGTACAATCTCAGGTCGACCACTCCTGAGGAGTGTGGTTAATTGAAACTTAACCACCAAAGAACACCGGTATCCACGATCTAGTATTCAAATCCGTATAAAAATTTTTATCTTTACTAGCATTTGAACCTTGACTGTTAGTCTAAAATTATTAAACAGTTGTTTAATACATTTTCTTATACTCTTTATGTAAATTTTCTTATTATAAATTAAATAAAAAATGTTGATGTCTGAGAATCTTGAACTACACTGGTAATAAAAAAGCTGGTGGACACTACATAACTTCCTTGAACGCCTATTAAATTACATACATTATTTTTTTTTTTTTTTTTATGAAAACTACATAAAATTTTATTTAATTTACAAATAAAAAAAATAAATAAATAAAATAAATAATTAAAAATATATACTATAAAAAATATATTTATTTTTATTAATAAATAATAAAATAAATATTTTTCACACACACACACACACACACACACACACGCACGCACGCACGCGCACACACACACACATATATATACAAGGGCTGTTCAAAAAATACGTAGACAAACGTCATAAAAAAAAAATACTTTATTTATAATTTACATGACTGAGTCCCCTTCAAAGTACTCCTCTCCCCGACGTACACACTTATCCCAACGGTGTTTCCACTTTTGGAAACAGTCATGGAACGCTTTTTTTGTGATGTTCTTCAGCTCTTTCGTCGCATTTGCCTTTATCTCAGGTATCGTCCCAAATCTTCTTCCTTTTAAAGGTGTTTTGAGTTTGGGAAACAGGAAGAAATCACAAGAAGAGAGTTCAGGTGAGTAGGGCGGGTGGGGAAGAACAGTGATGGAGCGTTTGGCCAAAAACTCACGAGTTTTGAGGACTGAATGGGCTGGAGCGTTGTCGTGATGAAAAAACCAGTCACCACTCTTCCACATTTCTGGCCTTATCTGCTGGATAGCGTCTCGCATACGCTTAAGAACTTCGATGTAGTAAGTCTGGTTCACTGTGAAGCCTTCGGGGAGGTACTCGTGGTGGACAACACCCTCAGCATCAAAGAAAACTAACATCATGTCCATGACGCTCATCGTCTTCAATCGACTGACGGCCATCTTTAAAACGTGCATGCCATTTGAAACATGTCGCACGCTTCACAGCATCGTCGCCGTAAGCTGTCTGGAGCATATCAAAAGTTTCACTCGCAGATTTTCCGAATTTAACACAAAATTTCATAGCAACTCTTTGCTCGTTCAATTCACTCATTGTAAAATCCGCCATATGACATGAACAGCACTTCGCAAACAACTGCGTAGCTAAGCAACAAACAATATTTCTGATCGGCAAACTGCCTTGTGATCAGCTGATCTGTACGAAGAAGGCGACACTAAGCGTATTTTCCTGCAACCAACTGGGCCCGAGCAATTCAAATAGTCTACGTATTTTTTGCACAGACCTCGTGTATATATATACATTGATATTACTGAATTATTTATCGTAATTTTTTTTACAATCAGGGGAGGTTAATAATTAGTAATAAATCAATATACTTAAATTAAAAAAAAAAGGAAATAAAGTCTGATTCGAACCGATGTCCCTTACACTTGTAAGAATCAAATATTTTATTAATTAAAATTTTATTTGGCTATAACTCTGGAACCAATGAAAATATGTACCAATTATGATATATAGTTGAAAAGCTCTCAATGAGGGCTATTTACCGTAATTAAGATAAAAAATCCAAGATTCAGACTTTTTGTTTTTAATTTTGGGCTTCTTTAGAAACTTTTGATTCACTTGATTGCAAACAAAAGGTGACAATCAAGAAAGGGGATTGCAATCAAGAGGGGGGTCTGTTCGTACGTACAGACATCACGACGAAACTATTCAAAATGGATTCAGGGACGATCGTTTCGGTTGAAACCTGAAAACCTAAATTTTTCTCGATCATTCCGAACGTACTTGTACAAAAAAAGGCTTAGGATTTATCAACCTTAGGATTTTTGGTTGACCCTAGGATTTAACAGTCCCTAGGATTTAAGGACGTCGGGGTCCTCCGGTGGCGGGTGACGACTCCCGGTACTGCGGTCACGACTACAAGGATCATCCTCGCGAGGTATCTATTTACTATTGCGCGCGTCAAAGATGACAAATGCGGGAGCCAGTTCTGAGCGCGTACGATCAACAGAAGCACGAAGCCCGCGATACGGCTTCAGGTAACGGATTCTTTATCGAATTTCGGTGAATGCCTCCTAGCTCTCACCGATTTATTTGACGTCAAAAAAATTTAATCGATACATTTAATAAAACGTACAGTAAATTCTCTTTCCTTCTACCTTAATACATTTAGTTACACGCTTTCAAATTACTAGCTTTCGTTGCTCTCCGCAATTCTGTACGACTTAGGTTAATTTGTCCCACGCATTTGTAAAACGACCAAACCAACTCTTCACGCGAATAAACGTTTTTCTTTTTCACAATATTTATCATCCAACGCCACATGCAAAAATTGAATGATATAGATCCAGATAATCTTGGTGGCCATCCGCGTGGCCACCCTTTAAGCACATTATCGTGCTTAAAGTACGTGCTGGTATCTTCCTCAACTGGTCATGCGATTGACATTTAATGGGAGAAATAGTTCTGGAACCTGATTAATTCAATTTGTCACGTCAATAACCATAAGAAAGTTTGTAACGTCAATAACCATCGTTAAGTTAATTCCTTAACTTGGGTTCCTGGAATTTCGATACAGTCTTATTTCTATCTTTCTCCAAGAATCAGAGCGAAATCTTTCGCTAACCGTAACTCGGTAACGGATCCATATTTATATGATTTCTTTACATTATTTTTGCTAGTAAAATGAGCTCAGAAAGCGAAGGTAAAAGTCCGCGCACGCGCGCGCGCGCACACGAATATAATGGACTGTAAATATTTTAAAAGATTTTGCGAATAAAAATTGACCACAAAAAGCTTTCAACTTATAACATTACAACCGAAAAAAAAACAATGAAATATCAGAATTGCAGTTCAAATCAATTTATGACGATATATAATAATTTTTCATGAAGAGCAGGAAAATGTGATCCCATGAGTCTTAGGTTGCCGCCCGCAATCGACATAATTCTTTTACGAATACAATACCGAAAAAAATCTGAAATAAGGAAAAATAGAATAAAACAGAAATCGATAATAATGGATGAAGCATACTACTCGTACAACTGTATTTGTCACCGTACATCTTATTGATTGTTCAACGAATTGATAAGCATGATATTCATTCCACACATACACGCCCAGTCTTCTATAATTAGACGTAACAGAACATCCTTACGTTACGATAACTTAATAAACCACATTACATTAGGGTGCTCTATAAACACTGTAGGGGAACCTTAAATTCTCAACATTAAATCTACATTCTTCTCTTTAATACCATTAATCCAAAATAATAATTTTTTTTTAACCTCCGGAACCACCGTTAAGGTATATCTTCAGAGGATGAGATGAATGAATGCATGTGAAAAATGTCATGCCTGACCAGGATTCGAACCCGGGACCTCCAGATGAAAGGCCGAGACGTAACCACTCGCGCCACCAGTTTTCTAAACGTTCCTCCTCTTTCTTAACCTATTCGCCCTGAAGATTTACAATACCAAATTTTTATTTACCACATCTAATTGCTAACAGAATAAATAAATTTAGAGAAAAAAAGAGAGGTGTTAAAAAGAAAAACAGCAGGGCAATAATAGAATACGTGATAATAAAAGGACAAAAAAAATTGTTTTATATATATAACTTTACTCGCAATGGATTTTTTTTTTTCTTTTAGTTCAAAAAGTCTAGGAGGATTAGAGATTGAAATACGAGGGATATCTCTATATCTCTAAGGTGAAGACCACTGAGAAATTTCTCTCCTTGAAGTTGGCAAAATTGTGTCGTTTATGGCCACGCTAATAATATACGTATTACATTGTTGTCAGTAAGTTGTCGCGTTGTAGTATCTTTGATTACGTGTGAGCTATTACATTATAAAATGAAGTGTAGTCTTCTACAGCCTCAGATCGACTATTCCTAGCTCAGGGTAGGATGGTCTAGTAGTGGAACGCCACATCGCAAATCAGCTGATATCAAAGTCGAGAGTACTAAAGTTCAAACCCTAGTAAAGATAGTTTATTTTTATACGGATTTTTACTAGATTTTGGATACCGGTGTTCTTTGGTGGCTTGGGTTTCAATTAACCCGACTTCTCAGGAGTGGTCGACCTGAGATTGTATAAGACGAAGTGTAGTCTAACAGCGGTTACGTAGAAAAATACTTTTAAGTATCAGGTATATGGTAAAAAAAGTTTTGTTTCACTATAATCAAAAAATTTCAAAATAAAAAAATAGTTCCTTACTTTCCGAATGACCCTTTTTATTTTTTACTCATAGTTATAAGGAACATTGAAAAAGTGGCAACAAGTATTAATTATAAGAGATTTTATCTAAGGATAAATCGTTTCTTGCACAAATTACAAAATAATTTTTTTTTACGCGTTCAATATAAGTAAGATTTTTTGTATCCTTAACAGAAATCGTAGGTTTTATTTCGAAAGCGGACACATTCTTAAGTTTAATTTTCTGAATTTCAAATATCGTTATTTAAATTATTTATGGGTTGAGTAATAACATATTAAATTGTATGTCTAAATACCGGCTTCCGTGGCGCGAGTTGTAGCGTCTCGGGCTTTCATCCGGAGGTCTCGGGTTCGAAAACCGGTCAGGCATGGCATTTTTCACACACGCTACAATTCATTCATCTCATCCCCCTGAAGATATACTTAATTGTGATTCCGGAGGTTAAAAAAAATGAATTCCTAAATGGGTTATATTTCTGCCCTAGTCGGATTGTTAGTCCGGGTTTGCTGTGGCTGTTACCGAGATATTTTCATCCGATACAGAATTGATTGATTTAATCCAGAGGTGATAGATAAACAACATGCCGTTCATTTTTTAACATTATGTAAATAAAAATAAATAAATTATTTAATGTTCATTTTTTTAAATTATGAAAAACACCTCCGTCATTTTCTAAAACATCAGAGGAATTTTACTTAATTTTAGGTTTTACGTACAACCCACCGGGTTGGTCTAGTGGTTAACGCGACATCGCAAATCAGCTGATTTCGAAGTCGAAAGTTCTAAGGTTCAA
>JAAAKQ030301587.1:0-10158 GCA_010016005.3 Zanna intricata
AAAAAATCACCTGAGTGTAATAACAATCAACAATTTACAAATGGTCATAGTTTCACTATTATGCAGTGCATTTGGAAGTTACTGTGCAGTATACTTTAGAATTATGTGGTGTGTTCTGTTTTTTTGGCATTACATTATTTGGTCGTGGATTCGTTGGGGTGTTGCTCAGTAATAAACTATGATGTCAGTTATGTTCATTAAATGTAGTTGTTTCGTTTATTGGAATCAATAGTTATGATAAATGTAATGATTCTTGTGATAAAGGAACACACTTTTAAATATGACTTTCATTAAGGTAAAAAAGTATAGTAATTCAGTTAAACACAAGTTTTCTGAAAAGTTTCTAAATATTCCTGTTTCTCTTCGCAATTCATTTCAAATTCTTATCAAAAAATTTCAGGCAATAGTCTCTGTTGTTGACTGAAGTAGAAAACCACCTAAATTAAATGAACAGAAGCTGCTTATTTTGGATGCTATGGCACAAAACTCCACAAAGTCGATGTGCAAGTTAGCACAGCAGCATGATATCAGACTTGCTACCGCACAAAGAGCTGTAAGAAATAAACAAACTTTTCCTCTATAAAGTAATGTGTTCAAGTACTAAAACCTCTCAATGGTTTAAATTTTTTATTGACCAAAATTCCATAGGTATCCTTGAGATTATGTTTTTTACAGGTGAGCATGATTTCATGTGAGAGGATATATTAATTCACAAAGTACACAATTGTGTCGAGAACTATCCCTGAATTACACAAAGCAAAAATTGGAGTCTGGTCAGTATGAGTAGAATACGCATTGTGGGTCCAATCTTTTTTTTTTTAAAATACACCTAATAGTGATCACTATCATGCTGTTGTAACAAACTTCAGTAGTCAGTTAAGAGCAGTGGAAATCAATCACAACTGGTTCCAACAAGATGGCACCATGGTTAATGACTTTTTTTTATAAAATGTCTCTTTTTTTCTGTTTAGTCTCCAGAATTACTGTAAGATATTACAGATGATACTGTAAGGTATTAGAGGATGAATGAGGTTGATATGTTTGAATGTGAATGAAGTGTAATCTACAATCTCAGATCGACCATTCCTGAGAGAAGTGTGGTTAATTGAAACCCAACCACCAAAGAACACCGGTATCCACGATCTAGTATTCAAATCCGTTTAAAAGTAACTACCTTTACTAGGATTTGAACTTTAGTCTTTATGTCTTTGGTAAAAGAATCATTTTGAGTGGTTTGTGACCTGCACAATCACCCAATCTGACTTCCCACAGATTACTTTCTATGTGAGGCAGTGAAACAAGCAGTGTATCATAACAGACCATACCAGTAAATCAACTAGTTAGTGTATGAGAACAAATTGAAATGTGTGCAGTATTGTATTGATGTTAGAGGAGGTAATTTTCAACTACTCCAATTTTTGTAATATCAATTTCTATAAAACAATACAATACAAAGGAAATAAAAATACAAGGTAATAGTTAAGAAAGTTTGTCATTACACTTTGATAATTCCATAGCAAGCAACTTTTTGATGAATGCACTGGACATTTAGAACTACTGATTGACAACTATCTAATCAAGTTTTCTATATATGTTTAATTAGTTGACAATTTATAATGAAGGTGGTAAAGTTAAATTAAAATTCTGGAAGTATTTCTTATTTAAGTGTTTTACCTGTTTTAATCTTTACTTGCTGAAAATGATTTAATGAACACATACATTTTGGAAAACATTTTAGGCCATTTCTCACAAATGGTACTAGAATTTATTTCAGTTCAATAAAAATAAATAAATACAAACCATTTTTGTTGGATGTAGCCGAGGTGTTTTATAGATAATTTAATTTCAGAGGAAAAAATAATAAACGATTTTGTGTATAAAAATTACTTTAATGAAATAATATTTTTTTAATGGAGATCATAAAATATTATTTTAATTTCTGTAATAAAACTATGTCATAAATCAATTTTAACAATAATTAATACATATCTAAAGAAGTAAAAAATATATTCTAAATTTGTTTTTTCTAATTAAATATAACTCATATTTTTAATTAAAAGTAAAATTAATTTAACAAAAGAAAAAAAAAACACTTTATAACAGTAATTTAGAAAATGAGATTAATTATATCAAAATAATGAAATTGTGCTTAATTCTAATTTTCAACTGTATTATCTTATTATCTGAAATAATAATATTTAATACAATTCTATTAAGGATATATGTATAAATTCTCATATTTTTAATATGAGTTTTCTTTAAAATAAAATTACATAAAGCATATAGTAAAAACCACTTTCAGTCTCCACAGACTATATACAGCTTATCTACAAATTAATAAATCTATATCATTTTAAACGTAGGATTTGTATTAAATAAATGACAGAATCTGACACCATTAACATTTCTATGACAATTTTTTACAATAGAAGTAAATAATTTCATAAAAGTGAATTACTAAAATAATAATAGTGGATCCCTAAAACCATATTTATAATAATTCTTTATTTTTATATATTTAAAAAAAATTGTTAAAACAATAAAGAAAAAAGTAATACAATACTTTTGTACTTTAAGTCCAATATGACAGGTACCAAATACGATGGGAGTAAACAATTAATATTGCTGAAACTATAACAATTTACATAATATAAACTCAAAAATTGTTAACTTGTAAATTAAAAATTTATGATTGCATAAAACCATGTCTAATAACATATATAAGATAACGTCTAATAAAAAGTTAATTTATTAATAAATTAGTACATCATTACATCAGGCTACATAAAACAGGTATACCAATAACTGGTAATCTCTTTTGCAACAGAATACAAAAAGAGTAACATTTTTTTCTAATATATTTTCTATATTAACTGAAAAATAATGGTGTAATATAAATATAATTTTAAATGTATTTTTTCAGGTACACTTTTCTGTATCTTTTAAATTTAATCTGGTTAAAAAAGAAACTCTTAACAGTAATGATATGCTACAAAGAATTAATACCTTAAATTTTATAATATAATATATGAGATTAAAACCATTCTCTTAAAGTTAAAAGAAGAGTTCAAACATATAATTTGAGAGAAAAAGTGATACGTCAATGTAAAAAATATAACACTTATATTTTAATAAAATATAAATTTTTATATAATCTTCTTCATTATGTTTTATAAAAATAAATTTTATTTATAAGGTAACACAAGACTAGTTAGTTCATAAAAATTAATAAAAAAAAAAAATTAACCTATTAAAAAAATAATGTCTGTAAATACGGCATTGTACTTTATTTAAAATATACAATTATTATCAATTTCATAAAATTACATTTGTACACATGTATATAAACATTTCCAAAAAAAAAGAACTGACCATATTATCCACACGAACAATATTAAATAAAAATACATGTTGTTTATATTAAATTACAGAAGCCTAAAACATATAAATCTAAAATCTCATACAAAGGCCAAAGAAGCTCGGGAGATTTATCATTAAAAAGGATACAAAACATAAGTGTCACCAGCATATACCATATTCCTATACTCTATATTAATAGAAAATAGACATACCAATGTCATAAAGGCGAACTTTAAGGCTGCTCAATATCATTGTGGTGGCAATCAAAAGGAACTGAAATTAGAGAGAAGCTAAAAATAAAAGTTATTACATATTTTGCATTCATGTAATATAAAAGTGAGCATCTGGTGAATTTAAAAAAAAAATAAATAAATCTGAAGTGTAAAACTTAAAGTTTCTATAAAATATATTTGGCATTAACTAACACAATACAATGATGACATACTCTCAGGGTACCTGAATATTACAAAAATCTATAGCATTTCATCATAGGTGATATCGCTTAATTTAGACAAATTCACAAAATGAAGTTCTGATTAGTACTGTTGGGAGAATTATTGTAAGGTATTGCATTACAGGAGGATAGAAAATCTATTACAATAAAATGGATTACAGGAGAACAGATTATCGGGTTCAGTAATTTTGTAATTGAAATTAATCGCATCGTGGATTAAGCTAGTGAAAAAGGCAACAGTCTTGGAAAAATAATACTATGAATGACAAAAGAATTATAAACAAAACAGCTGACTGGCAGGATTAACATTTCTAACAGTAATTCTTAAAATATAACAAGATTATAAATATATTCTTTTAATACACTAATGCAACTTAACAATAATTAGTAAAATAAATAAATCAATTAATATAAACATATTATATATAGACTTCCACATTAAAAAAAAAAGAAACACATATATACAACTTATATTTGAAATTATAACATTTTAATATAATTTTATTTTATGAAATTTAATCAAAAACTCACAATATATACACAGGAAAGAACCGGAAAATCAAACTTTTAGTAAGTTCAATTAATTTAACATTTAAGTTACTCCAGTGAAATAATACAATTTCTATAAATAACGTTTACCTTACCTCCAGGGTTTATGTGATTTACAAAACAATTTTTTTTTCTAGAAAAATTAGGTCAAATTGTTCCTTTATCAATAATAATGAAATTCATAATACTAATAATTTTAACCAGTGGTTGCTACACTTAAAATTAATTGTTCAACTAAAGTGAAAATAAAAACAAAGAGAAGAATCTTTCTTTTGATTCTAAATATATGAAACATCCAAGAAATAATCTCATACATCTGTGTTAATAATACTTTACACTTTCACACACACATAAATCTACACTTTTAAAAATTTCATAGCATTTCTGTATGCTTTCTTTTTTTAATAAAAATATTAAATTTTATATAAGTAGACATCTTTTATATATATCTTTCATGAAAAAGTTACTAGGATGTAAAAAAATTATATAATCCTCAGAGAGCTTTTTTTGTTAAGTACAAATACTTAAATTATTTATAAATAAAATTTTTTTAAAAAGTGACAACACTCAGTTCCTTATTGTTATTGTACTATGCAACTATTTCATCTTACCTAAGTTAGTTTATGCAAATATTATAATGCAATATGTGCTGATTATTTTTGTATAAAGGTTTAAACTGTACCACAACAAAATAGTAAAATGTAGCAGTAAAATATTTATTTTACTTATTTTAGTAATATAACAATGAAGAAATAACATTGTGCATTTTTTTAATCACAAATTATTTGTAAACAATAATAGAGTTTTATATTATTATTATAAAAATTAATTATATTGATTTATCTGTATTTTTCAATGTTTCATTTATATCCCTAAAACTCAATTTATATAAAATAGAATCTAATACATTAAGTTTAACAAGTTATTAAAATTAAGTCCAATGGACATGCATTACAACAGCAGCTGATCTCTAAAGAGTAATATTTTATGAACCACTTATGGAAAAAATTGAGTTTTATACAATAAAACTTTTTATTTTCTACGCTGTGGTTGTTTCAGTTTGCATAAAAAGCCTTTATGATGAAAATATCTGCATTTAAAAAGTATCTGCATTTTCTTACCTTTTCTCTAATTTACACATTACTTTACTGAGAAAAGTTATTTTACAATTAATAACTTTGTAACAGATAAATATATTATTCAAGAACATAATTTTATTTGGCATTCAAAGTATTCTAATAAATAGTGTGACAATCTAAGAAATCTACTTCTCTCCGTATAACAAGAAATCTTTGATTGGATTAATCCTAGTATTGTATGATAATAATGCAAATATAATTATGGAATTTGTTTAATTTCATTAAATCTAACTTTTACTTAAAAAGAATATGGTTAATTTACAGAAAAACAGCTCTATGAACAAGTACAAAATCTTAGTGTATTTTAAGGTGTAGGTTTCACTACCTGACACATGGCCTAGACTTCCAGCAGTATTAATAAAAAATTGTCTTTTCTTCACATTTCCTTAAATAAAAAACTAATATTTTATAAATAATTTTCCTTATATCCTACAGGAATTCTTTAAATAAACTGAAACTTGGAACAATAATAAAGGCTTAATATTACATAAAATCCAATTTTTTTCATTAAGTGGTTCATAAAATACAAATTTTCAAACACAATCATTTAATTTAGTGATTACTTCTACAACAAAAATGGTAAAAGATTTTTTTTAGCACTTACCAGCAAACTATTCAAACTATAAATGAACATTGAGGGGGTTTCTAAGAAATTTACTCTTACAGTAGATTTTTATATTGAACTGTCATGAAGTTCACAGTAGTAAAAAAAATACTACTACTAATAATATTGTTTATATTAAAATTTATAAATAAATGAAGTTTTCAACCGTAGGTAAACTATCTTAACTTACATTTTAAAGCTAATATTTCATTTTGTTTTTCTTATTAATATAGTAGCAAAATTTAAAGTATAAAACTGAGCTTTATTAGAAGGAAGAAATATTATAAAAATGACGATGTTACAGTAAAGAGAAATGTATAACTATACTAATAATGGTAAAGTAATATTAAAATAATTAAACTGTGAAAAATGAAAGTGGTGCTACCTTGTTTTAAGTAATTTAAACAAATTCTGGTTAAAACTTACATAAAACTAATTAATTATACTTAAATATTATCTGTTCCACTTTATTAAAAAAAAAATTAAACATTTAAAATTAAATACTTTTTACTTATTTTAAATATTATATTCACAATTTTTCAAGTCTTTAACATCATTGAATCCAATTTACAGTTGTTTTTAAACAGATCGTTATAATTTAATAGCCAAATATTGCCGACAGGTAATAGAAAAATAATACATACGGCATAATTCATATATTCAACTTATAACCAATTTGATATAATAAAACGTAAATTAAGAAATAAACTGATACAAAATTAATAAACTATACATTTTATTGATGGATTAAAAAAAGTTTAATTTTTGAAAATATTTTAAAAAGTTATTAAATTTTTATGATTATTTTCTCATCATGTTAAAAACTATAATTTTAATATTATCAATTACACAGATTAATTTATTTTTTAAATAATATTTATAGAAAAGCCAATGAGTTAAAATAAGGTTTCCTTTCCGATACTAAAATATTAGTGGATGAGATCTACAAATTGTTTGAACGATAAAATTTCATTTAATGACTACTGACCTAACTTGCGACGTTATACAAACCTTTTTTCCATATTTAACAAGACAAAAACAAACTTTTCAAACTAATTTAAAAAAATCTAGTTTGTAAAATATTAATTTAGAAAAGGAAAAAACAAAAATCTAAAAAAAAAGTAATAAGATGAAAATTTCTCTGGAAATTCTTTTTACAGATTTTCATAAAGAATTGGCAATAACAAAATCATTTCATTTAAAAAAACTTAATTTGTATTCTTAAAAAATTAAATAATTTGAATAAGTGTACATTCATATACGGGTACTTTTTTCTAATAAAATAAAATCTAATATATTTTTACAATAATGAAAGCTACATTCTAAATAAATATAAATATATTTTTTAAATTTATTTCTATTTTAAGATACAGTTAAATTGTTCTGCCAACTAAGAAATAGACTGATTCAATCAAATAAAATAACTTTGCGCATACCTAAATTTATTATAAAATTTTACTAACTGTTTAAATATGAGATCAAATTACCAATCAAATCACGCAGTAGTGAAAATTACAATTAATCATTACTGTAATATGTATCGCACACTGATCTCAATATAACTGTCCTCAGTGTACTGATATGGTTTGATATTCAAACCACTTAATCAGGAAATAATTCATGTCAGGTAAGAATATTTTTTCTAACATTAATATAATTATTATATTACATTTTTTGTCATAAAAAACATATATCATCATTACAATTGTTGGATATAACTAAAATTAAAATAATCACTTCATTGTAAGAATATAATTTTATAAACCAATGAAATAACTTTGCAATTTTTCTTCTTCCGAATTGAATCATATTCTTATTATTTAGGTTGGAGATCGATCATAACAGAACAGTAACTTAAGTTCAAGTAATATTCTCACAGCACATATCACAACCCTGATGGGGCATAACCATAATATAAAAACACTGCTACATTATATTCATTCAAAATAATTATAGAATATAAAATTGAGAGTTATATATAATCTATTTTAATATAAACTAAATTTATAAAATTCCATACACATTATCATCTATGTACATTTTACAAATACATACGTTAGTAACGATGTTAATTTAATAATAGTGAATAATAATATTTATATTCACTGTATTTATGAATATCTAAATAATACTATGGGAAGAAAAAAAAAGAAGATAAAACCATTTTAATTGTAATAAAACTCACTTAAATCTGATATTAAATTAATTACACAATTTTTTTCCAATAGAAAAAGAATCAATAGAAGAAATTATAGTGTTATTTAATGTGTAAATACATATTATCCAGCGAACGGGAACACTTGAGTCACTTTACCTATACCTTTTGTACAACCTTCTCTGAAAAGTAAACGTGCCCCAACGCGTACATATTCAGGGTGTCTTACGAACCTGAATAGAACTGATGCTCTTTCATTAGTATGAATTCCACTTGCTGCCATAATTCCTTCCATGACAGCTGTCTGTCTGACATTTCCAATATGTACTGTTGTCTGAAAACCAGGATAAATAGCCGTTGTATGAAACAGCACACACACAGTCGCCTAAAACACAAAAGACATAAAATGTACATTAAAACTCATCTGTCCAAAAAGATGGCTTGTTCATTCCCAACATAGCACTACTGTTTATACAAAGGCTAGTTTATACATAATGGTGAATAGGAATACGTAGTAATAATTTTAATTTTTGAATACGTAAGCAGAATAATTTATAAAGTATGTTTTCCATCCTTAGATACAAAATAAAGAATTTCTTAGTATGAAATTCAATTGTAGCCCCTGAATTCTTTTACAAGACACATGTATCTGTCTGCATATATAAATTATAATATTTATACCTCTGTAATAGCAGATTAGTCATAAAAAGAATATATTTCCTGGTTTCTAGAAACAGGAATTTTTAGTCTGTACAATAAAAATAATAATAGTAATACATACTCAAGGCCTATAACTAATTCAGTTAGGTTATAGAGTTCAAGAATACAAACTGCACATACAAGGGTTCAAGCAGCCGATTCTCAAGTATCTCACGTAAGCCCTCTTACATATAAAATAAACTGTGCAATATTAATATTCAATAACCACATTGAATATTGACTACTACATCTTACAAAAAATTGTAAAAATATTTTAAATTTAAATAAATTAAGGCCTGTTAAATGACCAATAAATATTTCTTATCTTGTTTGGCACATTTTATAAACCATGAGTGTATTATTCATCAAAATTGTTTATTGTTAAGTAGTTTCTTTCATCTGATGTAGATTTAGGTTAAAAAATCCAGAGACCACATCAACATGTCAATATGTATATGAGCCGTTTACCTTTACTCGATGAAGGCTTATTACCAACTGATAAGCCACATAGAAAGGCTTCTTTAGATGGATTCAAAGCGTTATCTTTCCAACAAAATTTTTTTGTGGCCTTCGTTGACCCAAGTTTTATCCATATAATAATATATTCTACAACCTTCTTACCTCATTTTCTCTGTTTCAGTGAGCCGTCTCTTCGCCATATAATGATATCATCATTCCTGTCAATTAAAGTATTTACTTGGCCCAATCTTTAGTATTTAAAAACCGTATTTATCAATAATTTATACAAAGTTGTTTTTTAGAAATCTGGTAAATCATTATTGCCATTTACAACTCATAACACTTTGACTATTGTAGGCAGTTTGTGTCGAAGATAAAATTTGTGTACGTTTTTGCAAATAGCAATTTTATCACTGTTTTGTTCAATTGACTTGCAGGATTTTGTTTTCTAAGGAGATCGTAATTCATTAGTAGATTTATACTTGTGAATTACATTCTACACTGAAGCAGCACAACTTCAACTTACGTCAGCAGTTTTATTTATGACATCCAAAATCAACACCATTGGATTACTCTGTAATTCGCTTATGTAAGCATTTAAAATGTTGTTTTTCTGCACAAATTAAGGGCTTTTTTCATTGCATTTTTTCCTGAGGGGATATCAATAATCATGCAGTATTATCACCTGAATTGCTTATCAGACATGACATTATATAAACGTTTGATTACGATTACTATA
>JAAAKQ030301598.1:0-10157 GCA_010016005.3 Zanna intricata
TTTATTGGAAACTTTTTTCTTATTTTTAGATATAGAATCCGTTTCCGAGAGATTGCCGTGCAGTTTTCATACACCCTACATATATATAAAAATGAAATAAAAAATAAGAGTTAGACTTATGCTGAAATTTTACTTAATAAAAAACTGCGAAATATAATTTTAGTAAAAGATTTTGCACTTCAAAAATGGATCTTAATCTCACTGGATTTCTGCCTTTCCCGAAAATTACATCTAATTTGACAAATAATACTGTATTTCCAGTTGCACCGATATATTACATCATTATTTATACCTTGTATAGAGGGGCGTCGCTAGCAGCCCCTCTGGCAAGTACGACAATCTTGCAGAGAAACAGCGACGATCCATCTATAATCTTTAACACAGGGTTTTTTCTTCGACACCTTTCGTACCTTCAAAAACATTTAATTAAATAAATAAGAGTAATTTTAGATATATAAATTGTATTTTAATAATCCCTGAATATAATTTTAATCTTATGCGGAAAACAGTATTTCGGTTAGCGTTGTTGTTTTATTATTGGAGCTCATCAAATTGCCAGAGTAACTACAAAAATATTCAGATTTCAGAAGTGGTCCGATCGAGATCAGCTGATCCGGAGCGGTCAAGAACGACTCAACAAATTTTCATCAAATTTTAACATGCATATCTAAATTTCAATGAAACTGGTATAGTTTGGAGATTTTTGAGGCTCTCAATTTTATACTTAGGCATATCTATATATAAAACGCAAATAATAAACGTCAAATGTTTTTCATGATTTATTTTTTATTTATGTTCTACACTATTCACGCATACAACTATGCTTTTCCAAAACAAAAATTTGTCCCCTCCGAATCGATTTTCAAAATAAGTAATCATTCATTTTTTATAAAAAAGATTATTTATAAACAAGTGTTCATAAATTGACAAGTTTATGTTAACTTGTCAATTTGTATATTAACAAGTTACGTATTATTTGCGGATTTAATCTTTATTAGATAATTTGCCTGTTACATATAGATCATTTTTAATTTCAATATGAGATATTTTTATTCTACGTGAAACGCTATTGACAATTTCATCTTGACTCTATGCCAAAAAAATACAAAAAACATTCCGTCATGTATTTTTCATGATTTATATATAAAAAAAAAAAATATTGAGCATTGTTCACGCATAAAACCATGCTTTATCAGTTTGTGTCCGTATTTATTTAAAAAAAAACTAATGTTCATTGAAGTATGAGTTCATCTGCGTGGAAATTTATGGAAAATTTTATTTTAAACTATGAAAAAATAAGATCAAAACCCATTCTGGAAAGCTTAAACTTTCATTCGATAATTTTAATGAACTTTAATTTTATGAATTTTAATTTTTTATGAACTTTAATTTATATTTCAATTTAAGACTTTTTTTTCTTCATACAATTCTATGCTTGACCATATTTATATTGAGCCAGTGTTTTTTGTAAACCATTTATAAATGGTTTACAAAAAACCAGTGGTTTAATATATATATTAGATCTCAATGAAAGAGATGTAATGAAGAAAATATTTCACAACTTATTTTTAAATATTAAATAGTATTCTTAACCCGGTGTGGGTTAATTTATCGATTCCGGGATTTATTTTATGTTTTTTTAATTGAAAATAAATCGAATAACGATTTGAGTTACTTAATCAAGTAAAATTTTGGAACCGGAAACGTTTTCAGCAATGTAGTAGGATACCATCAGTAATCAGTAACCTTTTATTTATACTGTTTACCATTATTAGCTGCATTCATTGGTTTCTTGTCCTGTCGCGGTTTCCAAATCACTCCATTGTCAAACTTATTGTATTGATATGTTATATTTCTGTTTATCTTTATATAACGTTTAGTCAACGTCCCTTTGTAAATTTGTCTCATGCCTTATTTGGCCTTCTTTCTTGTTTACTGGTTATTCTTATCTTTTATCAATTGTTAACATTTAAAGTAGACGAAGGCCAGATTAGGCATGGCGTCAAATATAGGAAGGAGGCGTTGTCTGAACGCAACGCTATATAAAGATTAACAAAAATATAAACTATGACTACAATACGTTTTGACAATCCAATGTTTCCGAAACACGTCAACAAGAGACAAAAGAATGAAGCTAAGATAGGCAGGCAGTACTAAATATAGAAACTGTAGTGTCTTAGGAGAAAATATAATAGTAACTATTATCTTAACAACAATTTTATATCGATTGTTTTATTGCCGTTTTCGTGTTTTCATAAGTTGTAATTCGGTATTACATAATTAATTGTTTAAAATAAATAAATAAGTTAAAAATAAATAAAATAAAATAGATGTACAATTGTTATCGTAAAATTGTTGTTTAGATTTTTTTATTATTTGGTATTTATAAATTCTTCATTTGTTGGTTGTACTGTTTTTATTACAATTAATACTAAGTCGAAATCGGAATTATAAGTTCGTGTACAAGTTCTCCATCTTCTCTATATACATTGGAACAGTCACTATTACAACCACTCTAGATGAATGATAAATTTTACTTTTATTTCGTTGACTAGCGGTACCATCGTCTTTTACTAGGTTTCAGCTTTTTTACAGGTTCCTATTACTTTTCATAGCTTTTAAATAGGAATGGAGAGGTGGAAGTCGTGTAATCTGAATGCCCTTGTTGTTTTAATAGTTCATCAAAATGGTATCTTATTTTTAAATTTCTGTGTGATTTAATTATGTCATACAATTGTGGTGTTAACATTGCTTTTTAAACGAAATATTTTTCTCCTTTAACCGATTAATTACGCCACTTTTCCTATCGTTTCAATTCGGAGAGCTCTCTGAACCATCCCAATAATGAATTGTAAAATGGAGTGTTAACGATAACAATCATTGATTAGGGGGAGAGGGTAGACTAAGGAATTAGTTTTTCTGATGCCTACTTCTTGAAATTGTTGTAGTTTACGCTATCTTGATAGTCACCGAATTTTGAACTCGTTTTACAATCTAACAACGCGATCGGATGAACCCCAATTATCCTCCAGCATGGATTATGATTAACTGATCACCTAGTAAATTCTCCGATTTTTTTAATCGGAGAATTTACTCCCGCACCACTGTCATCTGACAACCGATTTTGTAATCAAATAGGGCGTTAAAAAATACAATTTGTCCAAATAAACTATGAAGAATTTTTCTTTCAGCAATCTGTAATTTTTCTTAAATCTTCCATTTTTTTTCACCGGATATTATCTTTCTCAATCCATAGATTTCTATTATTATCAGTTTTACACAAGAAAGGCTAACTCTTTCAAGATAACTGATAGTGTAGTTCTAGATTCTTGAAGTTGATCGCGTAATTTTCTTTAAAAGAGAAAATTCATTATGTTTTGCGTGAAACTAGTTTACTTTTCGGCTTGTACAATGCCTTGATCAAAACTGTCTTATGACTAACTGGTTTTAAACGTTTTTTATATCTGTTTGGTGTGCTGAATAAGCATGACTGTGATTTTGATTTAAGAAGATCTTTCTTTTCTTTTGGAAGTTTTTGAATTTGTGATTTAAAAAAATCCTACAAGTTGAAGCTACAAAGTTTCTTTCTTCTCATTTTTGAATGCTTATTAAATGTTCGTAATTTTTCTAACATTATAGGATATTTTTTAATAAAATGTTATACATTATCAACTAATTCAGGCTTGATTCACACGTGTTTGATCACACGTTTTATTATCATCATCAACAAAGCGAACAATAAATATTATCTTAAATTTGTTTACGTCTTCTACACACCCTCCACCAAAAACTCAATCTATTATCCTCCCACTTTCCGTCTATTATTCTCCCACTCTCCTCTCACTAACCACCCACCATCCGCCTAATGTTTTTGAGAACCTCCATTCGTATAGTGTGTCATTTATTTCATGACTCACGTGATGGAGGGCTTATAATAATAATGTATTAATACAAAAATAAAACTATTCGTTTTTTCTCATAGTAACTAAACATATTTTTAAAAATTATTTATAGTCTTCGATAGTAGACCACCACGTCTACGGGTTAACGTTAAGTCGCAAATCAGCTGTTTTCGAAGTCGAGAGTTCTTAGGTTAAAATCCTACTAAAGACAGTTAATTTTATACGGATTTAAATGCTAGATCGTGGATGTCGGTGTTCTTTGTTGGTTGGGTTTTAATTAACAATACATCTCAGGAATGGTCGGACCTGAGACTGTACAAGACTACACTTCATTTACATTCGTGCACATCATTCTCTGAAGTAATACCTTACAGTAGTTCCGGAGGCTAAACAGAAACAGAAAAAGAGAAAGAAATCATGTCATCTCACTATTGATGAAACAGTTTTTTTATACATATTCTTATTTAGCGCCTATTAGTCTTTGTTGTTAGGTATAATTTTGCTGAATTGTTCCGTGTCAGCACATTTCTTTTATTAGAATATGACAAATTTTCTATAAAAAACTTTTTTATTGTAATTTATAATGGAATATAATTAATTGAATAAAAATGAAAGATAAAATTAAGAATTTCAGACTATATAAAGGATAAAAAAGCATTTGATATTTATGAATTTAAAAAAGCTGTTTTCACAAATAAGTCATCACGAAATAATATTATGTTGAAAAAAGTCATTAATCAAGTCAAAAATACATTAATTTATTAATTATTTAACAATTTGGATGATGTTAATAAGGAAGCGTATAAACATTTTTTGTGCAGCGATTCAGACCCAATTATCGGGAAATAAATTTTATGTTTCGTTCTGTGTTTGCATGCAAACATCATTCCAAAAAAAATAAAAAAATTCCATTGCAAAATATGCAATGGAATTTTTTTTTAAAGAAAAATAAATCAACATTAATCTCAGGAATCTTTAGGAATATTAAGATGACAAACCAAAACAGTGAGTAATGAATCAGGAGACGTAATGTAATTAATGTAATTTATAAATAAAAACCAGCATTTATAAGATTAAATAATATAAATGTTTTATTGAACAACTTGTGATAAAAATATATGAAAAGGAAATAAAATTACCAGAAAGAGATTAAAAAACAATGTGATGCGATAGGACTGAATGTATAACGAATGAAAATCCAAGGACAAACAGTTCAGC
The DNA here is from genome assembly GCA_010016005.3 of Zanna intricata. NCBI lineage: Eukaryota > Metazoa > Arthropoda > Insecta > Hemiptera > Fulgoridae > Zanna > Zanna intricata. The sequence goes on from JAAAKQ030301598.1 coordinate 5,121, forward strand.
ATTTAGAATAAATCCGTATAAAAACTGAGCGCACAGTACAAAACCTCAGGTCGGGCCAATATTTTCCGTAACGCATAATAAATATGTAATAACTATACAGCAATTGCCCGTACAGAAAGTTGATAAAGTTTCCTATTTTATCTGCCGTAGCGAGCGTGTTAAGTTATTACTTTTGTTGTATTTAAGTTTTATTATTTTTTTTCTAATAACATTTCTTAAACCTATCGGAACGATTTCTTAAAATTATTTGGTGATTCGATAAAAAAAAGGAAATAAAACTTACTTCGAATGTAAACATTTAAAAAAGAAAATTAAATATTAAATAATGTTTGTTTTATAAAAGGTCTGAGGTACAATATAATTTTTAATTAATTTTTTGTTCTAATACAAATTTTGTTTTATTAAAAGTGTAATTCCTTATAAACAGGGACACATGTTCTTTTCCAGATACACCAAACATACATAAATGTGTACTTTGTCATTATAGAACTATAATTACATAAGTACATAAGGTTTTTCCTAAATAACAGTTTCGAAAAACAAACAAAGAAGCGAAGAAAATGGTTATAAATATTACAATAATAGACAGAGTACCTAAAATATTTTGAACATTTTCGATTTATGTCCAAGATGAGCAAAAATTGTCTTAGGAAAAATGTCAATTTCCTATTCGTTTTCCTTCTATCCCCCATTTTGTGTTTAATAATGAAAAATTTATATCTCAAGAACGATTGTATATCTCAAAGAACGACTTTATATAAAGTCGTTCGGAAAGTTGCTGTGTGGAACTATAGAAGTTTAATGACGGAACTTTGTTAATTATTACTTAGTATTCTTATTTCATTAAAACAGATTTTATAAAAAAAAAACCAGATATTATAATAACTGGAATATTTTATAAAAGGTGTTGAAAATGACCTCCTCCAACATAATTACAACAATGCGCACTTTTCAGTTTATTTTCCCACACTTTAACCAGCTGATAAACTGGATTGGCTCGTAGTTATTGTGGTTTTTAGTTCGTCAATCTTGCGTGGTCGTTGAGATACACTGCTTGTTTCGCTGTCCTGTGCCCCCCATCCCGAAAGTAATTTGGGAGAATCAGATCTAGCGATCGTAAAGGCCACAAACCCTTCAAATGATTCGTTCATCAGACATTTCGAAAAAAAAGTCATTGACTAATTAGCTGTGTGCGCCATCTGCTTAGAACCAACCGTGATTGATTTAAACTTCTGTTAACTGACTAATAGTGTTTAAAACAGTACAATAAGGATCACTACTAACTGTATTTTCATAAAAGTTTGATCCACAATGCACGTTCTACTCATACCGATCCAGATTCAAATTTTTCCTTCGTGTAAAGATTGTTTGTGCAACTGATGGGGGTTAATTGTCGACCAGAGTTGTGAATTTTGTGTATTAATATACCTTCCCAGAGGGATATAATCTCCCACGTTTCATCTGTAAAAAATGTATTGTCGAAGTTATGTACAGAATTTTGGCCAATAAAACGTTTAAACCATTGACAGTAGTTTAGTTTTTTGGTATGACCTTAGTTTTCAGTCCTTGAACACACATTACTTGGTAGGAAAAAATTTCAGTTCTTTGTTTACAGCCTTATGTGTGGTAGAAAATTCGATGTCTTTCTGCTGTGCTAACTTACGCATTAACTTTGATGGAATTTCGTCCGTAACATCCGAAATATCAAGCAGCTTCTGTTCGTTTAGTTTAGGCGGTTTACAACAGCAGCGACTTAACAGAATCTGTGGTCCGATACTTTTAGATAAGAGTTCTAACTGCATTGGAGGGAGGAGTATTTGGAAACCTTTCAGAAGACTTGTGCTTCACTAAATCATTTTACTTGTCATGTTTACAAAGGACTTGTTTAACAAGAACAATGCGTTCCTCTACTGAAAGAACCATTATGTTTCTCGCAACTATTGATTCTGATTACAACATGAAGTAAAACAAAGGACGTTCAGTCACAATAAAACAAATATTGTGCAACCCAACGAATCAACAGGACAACCAACCTAACGCCAGAAGAACAGAATGCGCCACATAGTTTTAAAGCATACTGCATAGCGACTTTCTGAAAATTCTGTATAAAAAAAATTCAATTACAGACTGACTTTATAAATGGAAAAGGGTTACAATTTCACTAGTCTGTATTTTTTATTTTACGTGTTTAAATGTTTATTGTATGAATACGGACAATGTTTTTTTATTGGCAACTCTATTTACGTTAATAAATAAAATGTTTTAACTAAAAGTAACATTTTCTAAAAAAATTAAACCAACTTAAAGAAAATTATGTTAAGAAAAATTAATTTTCCAGATATTACTTAAATTTTAACTTTTTAAATCGGCGCGAAATTAACGTATGGTCGTTTTTTAATTTTAGTAGTAAACATCTACAAAATAATAATTGGAAAATTATTATTATTTTTTAATTACGAGTTTTAATGCTTATTATTTAAGTCGTTTTTATTATTGTTTTTAAAATTAATTTAAATATTTGTTGATTTTTCAAAATTTTTGGAGGTAAATTGTTTATCTTTTTATTTTTTGTGTACAATTTTATTTAAATATTTTTAATTTTGTTATCACTTATCTACATTTTATTACCTTGTAGGACTGAATAACTTTACAATGGGATGTTATGCGGTATTTTATATTTTTTTACTGGTTTAAGAAATATAGAATACTTTTTATTATTTTTCTTTATACCGAACTTGCATCTTCTATACAAAGCGAGGAGCTAAGGCAATTCCTTATTCAGGAAAGCAATTTCCATTCTGTTTAAAATTTAACGTAAAAAATACAACTGAATAAGTAAGAAAATAAGTAAGAGTAAAAACAGTTTTCGACTTTATCACTTGGAAATGGGTTAAATTTTAAGCTTTATGCAAATTCCAAGTAGGTTCAATAACATCATTACCCGCTTTAAGATAATTCGTAATATAAAAGCATTATTACATCGGTTGTCTTTTTAATATTTAAAAAAAAGTCATATCTTCTTTTTTTCATATTCTTTACTACGGAACGTGCTCATTAAAGTTTCTTTTTTATTTAAAAATATAGCCAATATTATTTAATTTTATTCTATAAAGCGAAGCGTTAAAATGTTAACTAAAAAGAATAGTCTAAGATCCGGCAGTTGATTTCTCCAGGTATCTGTTTTTTAATGACACTCAATTTAAATGAACGATTAATGATAATTTAACACATTACTGTTGGGTTGTCTAGAAAAAATTAGCCGCAATTATCTTTATTTAAATATATTGTAATTAATTTATTTTAACGAATTACAACTATATTTATTTTAAATGAATTAAAGGTCATTTGAAAGGAAATTATTTGAGGAATGTAAAAAAAAATTGTTGCCAGCTCTCAATAGCTCTCAAGTGAACAATCTCCCAGTTTCCAGGTGTAAACAGGTATTTTATTGTTAATTATTTACGCTCATCGTATTTTTCAAAAATATTTAATATTAAATTGAAATTTAATTTTTTCTGTACACGATAACACATAGTTGCCTGTAAAAAAATGGCCGCAAATAGTGGTTGCCATTATTTGAACTAATTACTAGAATTGGTTATCAACGTCTTTATTCGAAAAAAAAAATAATATACCATATGTATAACTGTTTAAGATTCGTAAACAGACTGAAAGTAATTTCTGGATGAATGTGAACGAGAGAAGGAATGCGCGCACTGCTTCATGTTGTAATGAAGAACGCAACTCGACTGTTATACATATGGTATATTATTTTGTTTTTCGAATAAAGACGTTGATAATCAATTCTAGTAATTAGTTCAAATAATGGCAACCACTACTTGCAGCCATTTTTTTTTTTAATGGCAACCATGTGTTATCCTGTACAGAAAAAATTAAATTTCAATTTAATATTAAATATTTTTTAAAAATACGATGAGCGTAAATAATTAACAATAAAATACATGTTTACACCTAGCAACTTGAAGGTTGCGGCTGATTGAGAGCCGGCAAACATTTTTTTTTTTTTTACATTCTTCACATCATTTTCTTTCAAATGATGTTTAATTCACTTTAAAAAAACTATAATTGTAATTGGTTAAAATAAATTGATTACAATATATTTAATTAAAGATAATTGCGGCTAATTTTTTCTGGGTAACCCCGCAGTAATGTAATAAATTATCATTAAGCGTTCATTTAAATCGAATTTCATTAAAAAAACAGATGCCTGCAGAAATCAGCTGCTGGATCTTGTACTAAAATATTAGTAAGAAATAAAAAAATTGTAAATTATTGCCATAAATATTAGTTTATGAAATAAAATAAATATTTTATTTATATTTTCATCATAATTTTTTACTTACATAAATATTTATTACGTCTGCACGTTTTTCCTTTGTATTTATGTTGACCTGTAAACGCAATAAATATTTAAAGTAAAAGTTTTTTAAATTTTACAACAATTTGATCATCTTATAAATCATTATCATCCATATAAATGTTTGACGTATGTAAATATATTTATTAACAAAACAAATTAACTTTTCTGGTCTCGTTAACTAATATTTTTACAGTCGAATTCGATGGACAGTGATTACTTTCATAATTATTAACTTTCAAATAGGATCTTATTTTATTTCCTTACCACTTTAATATTAATCTATACAATTTCATTTTATTATTTAATTTCTTCAGAAAATACGTAAGGGAAACTAAAAAAAATTTAGTTTTTTGTTTATTATTTACTTATTGGGCAGTACCTTGAACTCAATCCTGTGAAAGTATGTAAATAAAAATGCTGAAAAATACGTCATATTATTTTCTAATAATTAATTTTTTTTTTTATCATTGCTATGATATGATTACTCATTGTATATGATTACTAAAGCGTATAAAGAAGCTGTAATATAGAAGGGTGTACGACAAGGATGTTCCCTATCCCCGTTACTTTTTAATCTTAACATAGAACTAGCAGTTAATGAAGTTAAAGAACAATTTAGCACCGGAGTAACGGTACAAGGTGAAAAGATAAAGATG
>JAAAKQ030301620.1:5041-26974 GCA_010016005.3 Zanna intricata
TCAGGTATTTGTGTCGATGGAAGAGGGATCCCAGATAATAGTAGTAGTTGCGTTGTATTACTAATAATAATAACAATAGTAATACTCAGAATCGACAATGGTTCTAACGGACCGTGGAGCTTTCAGACTAAATTGGAGGGGTGTCCCTCTAGCTATAACCCCCCACTATTTCCCGTGCGATACATTGATGCGGCGTCACTGCGCTTCTATTGGTCCGTTGAGTCTTAGAGTGGGAAGTGGGGAGACCGTCGTGAGGGGAAACCGCTCTTCGGAGAAAAACGAGCAAGGTTTTGTTGTGTTCGGCGTTTCAGTCGCAGTTCAGATTACGTTGTGCGAGGTTGGTGTACAGATTAAGTGTTGTGATACGCCGTTAAGAAGTGTTTGTGCCGTTAATATTTTTTTTTGAAATTGTTGGTTACTTGTCTTTTTCAAGTGCATTTAATTATTCGTTTTGTGTTCTACAAAATGTAACGAGTTTAGTATTAATTTTTTAATTATTTTTGCCTCTAAATAGTTATGTTTATACCAGATTTGGTTTGAGATTATGAGTGTTTATACCCAAAATAATTTTTGAAAAATTTTTTTTTTTTTTTTTTTTTTTTTTTTTTTTAATTTTGCATGTTTTAGTGAAATTATTATTACTTGTAATGTATATTTGATGTCTTAACATTGGTAATTAATGTGAAATGTGAATGCGTGTTGTTAAGTGCTCGTGTTCGACAAATGGTAGTTATAAGGTTGGTAGCAGTGGTGCATTGCTTTTGTGTCAGTGTTTTTTCCTAGCTCCCTTTCCCCCCTCCCCATCTCTCCCCTAATCCCAGTTACGGACATTCGTCTTTTGTGCCGTCCTAAGGTCTCTCTTCACACGGGAACCACCGCGAGTGAGTGTATGCAGTGTTGCCAAGTGTTGTAACGTAAAAGTAAACTATACTTTCTTATCAGTATGAGTTATTGGATTTTTGTATAAATTGGATACACAAGAATCAGGTAACAGTTTATTCTCAGTAATGCGTAATTAAATTTTATTTGTTAATAAATTTTGGATCTTTATGTTTTATTTTTAAATTGTTTCATAAAATGCTTTTGTTGTCATTAATTTTATTGCACTGATTATGCATGTAGCTTATTTTTAATATAATTCAATTTAGATTGAATAAACTTCAATTTTATTTTATTTTTCAAATTTTTACGAATTAAAATTTTTATCTTAAAATTTGAAATTTTTTTAAAGATAAATATACTAAGAAAAATTTCGTGATAAGTTTTATCAGTGTTTACAATACAATATTTTCATAGATCGTGACTTGAGTTTATTTATCATTAGTTCTATATTATGCAGAATCTATTAATTATTTCACATACACCTTCATCCAGTTTTTTTTTTTTTACATTTATTTTGATTGAGAAAGGAACTGATTATTAGCTAATAACAATTTTTATTTGTATATCTCTCAAGTAATTTTAAAACCGGCGTTATCGGTATAAATTATTGTTAACTAATATAAATTTTATATAAGAATTGACGAAAATGTTTTTGACGGGAAAGTTCCATCAGACTTAAACAGTGTTACTGTCATGACTCCAATGATAGCAGCAGCTGATAAATGTGAAGAATACAGAACAATTAGCTTAATTACTCATGCATCAAAAATCTATCACTTAGTACAATCCTATACTAGCTACAGATCCTATCATTGTTACATTTAATCTTTACATATAATTAGCAGTTTTAAAATTTTATAAAACAACTCAGATCTGGAGTAACAGTGCAAGATGAATAGATAAAAATGCTATGATTGCTGATGATAGTAATTCTAGCCGAGAGTAAAAAAAATTTCGCAGAAACAATCAATGTCATGGATGAAATCTTCGCAAGAACTACCGCATGAAAATACACAATAACAAAACGAAAGTAATGAAATGTAGTAGAAATAATGTAGATCGATCACTGAATATAAAAATATCAAGAGAAAATATTATGAAGGTAGAAGAAGTTTGTTATTTGCGAAGTAGAATTCCTAAAGATGAACGAAGCAAAACCGATATAAAATGCCTAATAGCATAGGCAAAACGAGTTTTCAATCCAAAATATAATTTGTTTACAACTAAAATTAATTTAAACATCAGGAAAACATTATTGAATGTATATGTTTGGAGCGAATCTTTACATGGAACTGAAACTTGGACGAACGGAGTACCTGAGAAGAAAAGATTAGAGGCTTTTGAAATGCGGGCCTATGTGAGAATGTTAAAAATTAGATGGATGGATAAAGTAACAAATGAAGAGGTGTTGAGGTAAATCGATGAAAAAAGAAGCATTTGGAAAAATATAGTTAAAAGCAGAAACATACTTATAGGTCACATATTAAGGCATCCTGGAATTGTCGCTTTGACATTGGAGGAACAATGGATGGGAAAAATTGTGTATGTACGGGATATACGAAATGAAACGACTAGACTAGAAGGAATTCATGAAGAGCCGTATCAAATCAATCAAGTGACTGAAGACAAAAAAAAATTATGTAAAAATAATTATTTTTATCATGAATGAATCTGAAATCAAGTTCGCTCTGCATCAATTGTTATACAAAGCTTAGATAACATTGTAGTAGTGTAATAATGGGCTTTGAGTAATTTTTTATTATTGTTTCTATCTTATTAAGAACTGTTACTTACCATATTTGTTAAGGATTAGTAGATTAAGTAAATGTATTAATTTAATGGATCAGTAAAAACTTACTGTAAAAAACTAATAATTTCAAATCTTTATTGAAGTTTATTTTCTTCTCCATATTGCTCAGATATTTGAATTAATTTTTTTTTTCATTTACTTGGAATACGCTCATGTGGTATTTGTTTTGCATGTGACAATTTTATTACAATTAAATTAACTTGTGTTGAATAATGTAACTGTAACAGCATGATTATTTGTTTTTTTTTTTTTTTTTTTTTTGAAATGTGTTCTCGTATTTGTTTTTTTGGAAATGAATATTGCTTTGTAATGTTTTGGTAATCGCCATTAATTTATTTGAGATATGCGAATTTTATTTTAAATTAATTTAAAATATATTCATATAAATATCTTCCGTAATAAACCTAAAATTTTAATAATATTTCTTTTATTGAAAATAATATTTAAAAAAAAGGAGATTATTGAGGCTTTGTTTTTAATTTTTAATGTTAATCCAGCATTATAAAAAGAAAAACAAAACTAACCAGTTAAATTTTAGAATAACACAAGTAATTTAAAAAAATTAATATTTTTCAGCATTTTATGTATTTATTTACATAAAATGCAGATATGTTATTGCAATGTTTTTAATCAAGTTTTACTTTAATTTTCGATTACTGAATACTGAATACCTGATTTACAGGTATATAAAGTACGACATGATAAAAAATTGTTATTTTATCTAGGCCATACGTATCGCATCAAAGCCTCTAAGTTTCATATATCCTTTCCCTGATTTAACTATATCTTTAATTTTTAAATACATTATTCATCAATCGGTTATAATTTTTCGTATGTATATATATATATATAAAATAAAAATTTAATTCATATGTTTTTTTTTATCTTACTAATAACTAACGGGTATCGCTTATGCTATGTACAGTTACTAATTAAGTTTTTATGTGGAATAATTTTCTTAATGTTAACGCAATTATCATTTTGTATAAATTTACTTCATTTTATTTACATTTGGTGTTTAGCTATTTGTGACTTTATTAAAATTAAAAAAATGATCAAACGTAAGTATTTTTATTTATTTATTTATTATTTTTTTTGTAGTAAATTTTATGTACTATATTCAGATTTTAGCCTAGTGCGCATAATTTATTTGTTATGTTTGTATATACATATATTTATATGCGCGCGCGCGTGTGTGTGTAACTATCTTTTGACGTAAATATATATATATTTTTTTATTACAGGTTCATTAAAGAATAACATTTTTCTATTATAAGTTTTGTGATAAATATTTCAGATGAATTAAAATAACTGCTTCAATTTTAAATCGTAACAAAATATATTTTAATAAAATTGATTAGTTTTTTTTTCATCAAAGTGTATAAAAATATTTAAATTAATTTTTATTCGTTTAGTTTTAATTCATTTTGATGGTACTATAAATCTAGTCGCTTTCGTACTTGTTAATAACTTAATAATAAACAGTTATTGTAATGTAAGTTTTCTTTTTTAGAATTGTAAGTAGTGTATATAATTTAAAAGTAATAAGAGCATGCGATATAAGGTAACGGATAATTTTGTTTTTAAAGTTGGCCAGACTGTTTCGTCAATCAGCTGTTATGTTTCCCATCTCTTTCCTCCCTCCCCATCTGCTTTCTCTCCTAACTCAAAACAGTTCAGCCTGTTATGTGCTTGTCTGTGTACGCGTGTATTATACAAGACCGGCTCTGCTTTGGTTTTTTCTTTTTTCTTTATCATCGACTGTAATAATACACTGCTTGTTCGTAATAATTTATCTGTAACATTTACACCTTTCTTTCTATACCATTACAATTAATTTTATTTCCTTATTAAATTATATTTCAGTTATCGTATTTTTAAATTTATTTATGACTTAATGAAAGAAGACCAACGCAATTTATTTTTACGTATCTACTATTATTTAATTATGCTTTTTTTATTATTAAAATATTAATTACTTAACTCATTTAATTCTCTAAATTCTTAGATAATTTATATTTTTAATTTAGCCTTTAATAATTTGTTTTTATTTTTTATAATTGTTGGTAACCGTTTTATTTTTTTTTTGTAATTATTTAAAATCCAGTAAAAAATAATATTTGTATTAATGGTAGAAAGTAAAATTAAATCTAATTAAGTTTATAAAGATTATCATTAAAAAAATTACAGTTATTTCATAACTGTAATGTTGTAGATTTTTAAATTGGTTTATATTTAAGAATATTTTTTTATCTTCAGCTATTTGACTGGTTTGATGCAGGCTTCCAAAATTCCCTATCTAGTACTAGTCATTTCATTTCGGTATACATTCTACATCCCTAACAATTTGTTTTCCATATTCCAAAGTTGCATGCTGCTCAATTTTTCCCATCTACCTTTTCCTCCAATATCAGAGCGACTATTCCAGGCTGCCTTAAGATGTGGCTTATAAGTTTCTCTCTTCTTTTAGCTAGATGTTTCCAAATGCTTCTTTTTGCATCGATTTCATCGCCGCAAAATCTCTTCATTTGTAACTTTATCCAACCATCTAATTTTTAACATTCTCCTATAGCACCGCATTTCAAAAGCTTCTCACCTTTTCTTCTCAGGCACTCCAATGCCCAAGTTTCGCTTCCATATAAAGCTTCTCTCCAATCATACTCTTTCATAAAGCGTCTAACTTAATTTTTTATGTAAGCAAATTATATTTTGGATTTTTACCTCTCCTGCTTTGTCCATGTTTAGTAATTCTACTTCTCCAATAACAAAGAATTTTCTATCTCCATATTCTTTTCTCGTTCTATTTTTATATTCAGTAATTCATGTACTTTATTTCTATTACATTTCATTACTTTCGTTTTGTTCTTGTTTATTTTCATGCATAGGACTTCATCTATACCATTCATTGTTTCTTAAAAATTTGTTACTCTTGGCTATAATTACTGTATCATCAGAAAGTAGAAGCTTTTTTATCTTTTCACCTTGCACTGTTACTCCGGTTCTAAATTTTTTTTAACATTAATAACTGACTACTAATTTTATGTAAAGATTAAAAAGCATTCCTTTTATATATTAAAATTAAATTATTTTTAAAAAGGAGTCCTTGTCTGACTCCGTTTTATTTACTCTTTCTTTCTTATTTTCTTCAATTATTACTGTTGCAGTTTGGTTCCTGAAAATGTTAGCAGTTGTTCTTCTATCTCTATACTTCAAATCTAAATTTTTTAAAATGCTTAACATTTTATTTCAGTGAACGTTATCAAGTGATTTTTCCAAGTCTATAAATGCCATGTATGTTGGTTTGTTTTTCTTTACTCTTCCTTCTGCTATTAATCTAAGTGCTAAAATTGCTTCCCTAGTCCCTATACTCGCCAACTGCTGAGTTTACTGTACTAGTCATTCTATTGTACTAGTCTGTTGGTTTGCATTTTATATATAAAATTGTCATGTTATTAGTAATCGGATGATATAATCTAGTTAGATAGTACAAAAATCCCCGCTCGCTCTTCCCGCCAAAGCCAGCTGACAGTTCGGTTGTCAAAGACGGAGGGAAACCTTCAGCTCACATAGTGTACAGGAAAATATTTGCTTGGGTTGAATCTAATTTTCAATATTATACATGGATTAGAATGTAATTTTAAGTTCTTTCCAACTAATGAAGTATTCAGCAAACATCATTCTCACATTTTTAAAGAAATATTTTATTTTTAAAAAATATTTCAGTTCTAAAGTCATTATTTTCTTCCATATATATTTTTTGGGGAGGGGTTTCCTTTTAACTTTTAAGCTGCAGTGGTGTACTCTTGAATAACTTTAGACATGCGTCTTCCTTCTTCAATTTTTATCAGACTCATGCGTTTGTTAAATAGGTTTAAAGGAATGAATCTCGTAGCTGTCCGTACTTATTAGGCTTTTTTTTATTTTAACCTCCGGGACAACCGGTTGGCATTGCTTCAGACGATGAGATGAATGAATGACAATTTTTTAGCGTGTAAAAATATCATGTCTGACTAGGAGTCGAACCCGGGACCTCCGGATGAAAGACAGAGACGCTACCGCTCGCGCCACGAAGGCCGGCCGCACTTAATAGGCTATAATTTTATTCAATTCGTAATGTTCAATACTACTGATGCTTCCTTAGTTATTTGTGTAATATTTGCTTCTTATTTAGTGAATTGAGATGCGGGATAATTAGAAATAAAAAAAATCTGACAATGTAGTAATAAGAATGAAGAATAAATTTCGTAATATTTTAATGAATGAAACTTCATAATTTGTTTTATTTTTTTTATTTAGTTTAATATAGATCGCAAAAAGAAACTTCTACGCGCTTCTAAAAATAACAGAGTCAAAAAAATTTCAAAAAACTTGTTTTTTATAGACAATTAATATTTAACGTTAAATGTATCTATTTAAAGTTTCTTTAATAATTTACTATTAAAGTTATTTATTAAAATTATTTGTTATTATAAAACTACAGAATTAATATGTAGACAGAAAAAATAAACACTGTTAAACGGCTAACTGACTGACAAGACGTAAGTTGTTGAATTGAAAGGATACGATTTAGGGACTACTCGCGCTGAGGCATGCGCTATCAAAACGGCTTCCGTTTCAACACCGAGAAAAAATGCTGTTAAGTATCTTCCTGCATTATCCCATGCACAATGATCCAAGGATTTGTTTAAGGCGAACAGTGCACATACCATTTTTTTTATTAAGGGATAATTAAACTGATTACTGTTAATAATGTTTTTTTTTTTTTTTAAATACTTAATTTTAATTCGATATTCTTTGTGTTATGCTCTCGAGTCAGTACTTTGAATGAATGTTTCCGAGGAGGGTAACGAAATAGTTTTATCTGATATAATGATTTTATCTGATAATGATCTTCCCCCACAAGTTATTACACTGATCAATCATTGTTTTACTGTTATTTCGTTCTAGTTACGACATTAGTCCATGTAATTATTTAATCTAAATTACATATATTGTAAAGTGATTTGGAGTAGTGAGAGATAAATGGAAAGGAGTATCTGTTAATTCTTGAAGCTAGGAATTCGTATTATTTCTTGTTATAATTATTAAATTAAATTTGATTCGTGAAGAATGAAATGAATTGAAGGAATTTTCATTAATTAGTTCAGTAGTAAAGGGTTGGTTGTCAATTATTTACATAAATTCTTATTAAAAGACAAATATTTGTTTTTGAACTAGCGTTATGTTTTACGTAATTTTAGCGATTTTTTATTTTATTCCTTTTCATTATGAACCTTGTTTTTTAAATTTTAAAGGATTGAATTTTACATTTGGCAGGACAAAAAGCGTAATGTTTAAAAAAACTTTGCCTTTTATCTCTCCTTAAAGTTGTCTAACAACAAATTAAAAAAAATCTTAAGCATTTACCTACTCCAAAAATAAATGAAAGTTTTAAATAATCGCTCTACAAAATAAATAATTTTTTACTACGCCCTCAATACAATTTTTGAAATTTATTTTTTAGAATCAAAACCAAATTTTAAATGAATTATGAGTGCACCAGCTACGGATTACGAAATTTATGTTCTTTGTTTTTTTTCACAATATTTTATATTTCTGCTAGGATTATCGTAACTGATTTGAAAGTTATTTTCTGTCTTTCCTAATACTGTCTCTCTGATATTCGTATTTTCATTCATCTTTGGAGTATCTTCATTCTCAAAATTACTTTTAGCACTTAAAAATACAGTAATTTAAATACTAAAAGTAGTTTTGAGAATGGAATAACTTCAAAACATATCAATTCCGAATGTTAAAGTGGCAAAATTAGGAAAGCCAGAAAGTAACACTCAAATCAAATTTATGATAGTCAATAATTGACTGATATTCAAGGCAAGTAATTATCATATATAATAACTTTATTCAGCAGAAGAAACTGATGTAAGTAGTAATGCATTATTACATTACATACATTTTTCAAATATTCATACATTTTATATACATATATCGTAATTCGTATCTCGTGCATTCATTAATTCATCGTAATTCATAATGAAAATTTGGTGCCAATGTCAAAAAAAAAAAAATTGTTTCAAAAATTAAATAGAAGGCGGAAAGGAAAGTTTTTTTAGTATATTTTATTTAATCTTGTAACTTAGTCGTAGCGGTTAGTGTATGGTTAGACCTTAAAAATATACTGCTCGTAAAAGAAAACAACTTTTTCTCTTCAAACAAAACAGGATCGTCCAATCGACGTAAGATTCGAGGGAAAACGCAATATAATCGCCCTGAGAATACGTGTATATCCATATACACATATCTATATGAGTCTTGCGTCCTAACAAAAATAAGTCAAACCACTAATAATATTCTATAATTTTCCACGATTTCCGTGCAATTACATTTTGATTTTGAAACAGAAATCATGGCGAAATTTTTCATTAGCCATAACTTGAAAATTGAGCATTTCTGAAATAATTTTTATACGAAAGTTTTTTTATATTAATCAGTGGAATAAGTTTAACGAGTAAAGTTTGGAACATTCTTTATTCGGAATGAGTAAAAATAAATAAATAGGGAATAAGTGAATAAAAAAATTAATTGTCATTTTATTTGTTTATAAAATAGTAATACGTATATTATATTATACATATATTTAAGAATAAAATACTTTATTTTAATAAAGTATTTTAATAGATTTTTTTTTTGTTTCACCTCCGGAACCATCGTTAGATTATATCTTCAGAGGATGAGATGAACGAATTGTAGCGTATGTGAAAAATGCTATGCCTAACCGGGATTCGAACCCGGGACCTCCGGATGAAAATAGATTTATTATTAAAAATATTGTATCTTATTTACCATACATATATGACATCGTCTTAAGTAATAACTGGCCCAGTTTTTTGCCCAATAATAATTTGTTTTTATTTAATATTCCAGTATCACTCGGTAATAATGTGAGACTACCGTGGAATCATCCTGGTATGTTTAATAAAAAGATCATCCAATTTGGTGTACTTAGTGAAACGTTATATTTGAGCAAAAAAAAATATACATTTAAACCTCTATATAACGAATCTCGACTTTATATACTTTTTAACTGCACCATAACATTTTAATAAAAGTACGTATAAATTTACCTACATTTAACGTATTCATACTCTCTATGTAACGAAAAAATAATCACTTTTACGTCGTACTGCATAAAGTATGTAGCAACATACAATAGTTTATACGAAATGTTATTTTTTCTTTTTCTGTTTTTTTTTTATAAACAATGACATTAAATTTATTATGTTGTACTTTCTGGGTGTTTAAAGTAATTATTACTTTTGATTTCCGTACCTAAATTTTACCCTTACACAAAGTATTCTTGACAACAGTCAAGAATGACAGATTTTTTATTGAACTGATAAAGCGAAAATTCCCAAGATTCTCTTATAACTCATTAACAATAAAATTATACAAAACATTTTAAACACGTTTTCTGCAGTTACTATCTGCCTGTACTTTAAAGTAGCAGAATTTTCCGAATCCGTTAAGCACTGAATTTAATCCGCAGAGCACTAAAATTTCTGTGCAAACTTTTATTTATTTATCTAAACGAGACATTTGCAGTAAGTAGAAATAACAAATAGAATTCTTAGAAAACGTTTAAAACATATTCCCTCTACTGTTCAGTGCATACATACTCATACCCTTCAGCAACAATTTTTCCGTAGATCTTCTATTTAACGAATTTTTTTTCGGAATTCCCCATTTCGTTACATATAGATTCGATTGTTTGTATAATTAGGGGTCGAGTTAGAACCTCTCACTTTTTGAAGTCTATTAAAAATATAAATACATTTTTAGATAATCGTTAAGGACTTGTTCCTTATAACTGTATTAAATTGATAATTGTTCATTCTGTTTTAAGATTTATGAAACTGCAACGCTTTGAGTCATATGTTTAGACTAATATATATCTGTTTAGACATATGATTTGCAGGAATCGTTTAATTGAACTACTTCTGACAGAGACGTTTATTGTTAAGATTACTGTACAGATTATGCATTTTTTTTTTTTTGTTTATTTCTTTCCTTTTTCTCCTCTCCCTGGGCCGGACCCATAATTAAGCATTGCTCAGCCCAGGGGAGTGGCCAAATACTCAAACAGGCCTCCCTGTCTACTGACAGTATGCTTGGCATGACAGGTTGACCCGCCAGTCGGATCTTTTATTTTAATACTTGCCTCTAACTTCTCGGATAGGATGACCAGGCCCGACTATTTCGTCCCTGGTTCTTCCAGATTATGCATATTGTACTCCCTGCATTGTAAATGATAACAATTCTATATATTGAAGTGATCTATAGTTTTCGAGTCGAATTGCTTGGTAGAACACTATAAAAAACATAATTTTCAGATTTCTATTAATGATTTTATTTGATATTGGAATAAATATTAAACGAATTTTATTTTCAAGATTCAGAGATATCCATTCGCTTTTTTATATCTTCAAATTATATATCATGAATAATTTTTTATAAACATAAATTTGATTACAGAAAAAGCCTAATTAGCTATGTTCAATGTTTACATTTTTTTTAATTCTATCGATGTCTTTTCACAAACTATATGATAAGAAGAAACTTGATTTCATTGTAGTTTAATAATTCGGATTGTATTCTTTGTGGACTATTCCTAGAAAATTATTTCTCAATTTATGTAATCTTTGGTCAAATACTAATTTAATATTAAAAAAAAATTGAATTTTATTATAAATGTGCGGTTTTAGTATCGATTTTAATTAATAAAAACATTAATATAAATTAGACTCGTAAAACTCGATAAAAAAATTAATTAATTATAATTAAGATGAATTCTCCTTTAATGAATCAGTAATTATTTTAAATGTAATTACAACAGGCTACATATAATCGTAATGGTATTTCATACATTAAGTCCGGAAGACAAAATGATGTAAATATAGGCAAAGAATTTTTTAATACTATGTTTTTGACGTAATCAAAACAAAAAAAAAAAATTAAAAATAGAATAATTTTAAATTTAAAAATATTAAATAAAAAAAAAAATAATAATAATTAATTTTAAAAAATAATAATAAAACAATTAAAAATGGTAATTAAACGGTAATTTTTATTAAATTTTAAAAATTTTGTTTATTTTATTATTTTCTTGTCGTTTATAAACTACGTAAAATCGAGTAAAATTTCCTTTTTTACCTTCTTGTACGTAGTAAAGAATTATTGTGATGGCAAAAAATTTAGATTTTCAGATTTGAACGGAAATATCCATTTTGACCATCCCTGAATCTATTTTGACTAGTTTCGGCATGACATCTGTACGTATGTATGCCGAAAGTATGTATATATCTCGCTTAACTCAAAAACGATTAGCAGTAGAATGGTGAAATTTTAGATACAAGGCTGTTGTCTCCTCTATTGATTGCAATCGAATGAACCAAAAATGTTTAAAATCCCAAAAAATCTGGATTTTGGACATTTCTGGGATCTAACTAAATGGGATAAATTTATTGGTTTTATATGAAATATTAACTGAAAAATAATTCGAAATTGTTGAAATTCGAAAAGACATCAAAAACATTATTCGTCGTGTAGATTGTTGTATCCATTAATTGTAGAGGAAAACATTTTCAGCATTTATTTGTTTGTAAAAATTCTTTCACCTCAGGTTTTTCAAAAAAATAAAAAATAAATAACTACAAAAAATACAGTTCTTTGACCTAACTTTTTTAAAATTTTTTAAGTAAGATTTTTTATAAAACCAGCAAATTTGTTCTTTAATTTGGCTCCTAAGAATTACAATGGCTTAATTGTACCTAAAGTGCAAAAATCAGGGTCAAACTTTTCACTAGCCGACACTCACTCTCTTTTCTGTTTAGCCTCCGGAACCACCGTAAGGTATTACTTCAGAGAATGAATAAGGATGATATGTATGAATGTGAATGAAATGTAATCTTGTACTATCTAAGGTTGACCACTAACGAGAAGTGTGGTTAATTGAAACCCAACTACCAAAGAACACTGGTATCCACGATCTAATATTCAAATCCGTATAAAAATAACTGCCTTTAATAGGATTTGAACCTTAGAACTCTCGGCTTCGAAATCAGCTGATGTCGCGTTAACCACTAGACTACTAGTGGGCTCAGCCGACACTAACGAAGCGTTTCCAAACTTTTGGTTTTATTGTTTTTGTTTGTATTTATTATTTTTCTATTGAATTTAATTTTTTGTTTTGCAATGTAGAAAATTTTGTTTTGTTTATACCTAGTTAAAATCTACCACATTCTGATATGTTTTGTTTTTAATAAATGTCGAAATTCTTACATTTATATTTATTGTGTTGATTTAATTCATACCATTTTACTCAGAATAAAATTCTCTATAATTCTGTTTAAAACTTCTACGTTTTCATTATCCGTTTAACAAGTTTATTTCTTATCCCAAATTTCCCCAAAACTGAAAATTCAATAGTACTTTGAACTATCGTCTTTTTCATTTTTTTTTTCTTTTTGGCAACATTTAAAACCTGTAAATTATTACCTTTTTGCATTCAATATTATTTGATTTATAGATTTGTAGAATAATAAGTGGCTAATATTACTAATAACTCAGAATAATACTATCTACCAGCCTTATTTAAACATTACAAAAGCTATAAGTTATAATTTCCATTGAAAAGTTTGAATTTAACTCATAGCATCGGGAAATTTTTGTAATCCATTGCCGGCTTTTTTTTCTCTCCTTCTTTAAAACCATTTTTTCATAACTCAATTGACTGGTTTATTTTACTTGTTTTCTGTTCCTTTCTCTTTTGCATTAATATTTTAATTTCAATATACAGAATGGTTCCAGATTGAATGGTAATTCTAGGGAAGTTATTCTTAGAAACAATTAAATACAAATTCTCAAAATTGTTAAGATAATAATTACCCTTATCTTTTTTGCTAAGATTACTGTAGTATTGCTTAGTATTGCTTACTTTCTTATTTTCATTCTTTTAACACTTGACGCGTTTAGGAACCAATCCATTGTCAGAACTTATTGTACTGGTACTTTTACATTTTTGTTAATCTTTATATAGCGTTTAGTCAACGCCTCTTCCTTTATTTGACGTTATATCTTATATTCCTTCTTCTTGTTTACTTGTTGTTAATGGTTATACTTATCTTTTAATTTCATTTATCGACTTCCTACTTTCAATAAATTGAGTTTCTGAAAAGAACATCCTCTTGATTGTTAATCTGTTTGTTTATTATTGTTTTATTGTTACTATTTAATTTAAAGATTTCTAGAATTTCTAAAATGTTCATTCTTCTTCCTTAAGCAAAGAAGAAAAAACCAATTTAAACTTTTTTTTTCATTCATAATATTTTTAATTTAAAATGGAAATAAAAATATTTCATTTCAACTGTGAATTAATCTCATTGATTCTTCCATTTTCACTGTGATACCTTCTTTTACTAAACGTACCTTCTTTTACTAAATGCGTTACATAATTAGAACCTTGTTTTTTATTTTTAAAAGATATGTGATGTGTTCTTTATATTTTAATTTTATATTTTTTTCCGTTCTTCCAATGTATGTTAGTTACATTGTATTTACATTTTATTTTGTATACACCCTTACTGTTGCATATATATATTTTTCTTCTATGTTACTATTAAAAATCTTTTTTGCGTATTATTTGTATTTATACCCATTTTTATATTATATTTTCTAAAGAATTATTTAATCGAGTAAATTTCTTTTCGTTAAATGCTAATTTACTTCATTTAAAAGTTTCTTTATCGTTTGTTGTTTTAATTTCATTTAGTTTATTTATGTTTTTATTTATTTTTCTGATCATTGCCTTTTTTTACTACCGTTATAGTTTTCTGTAAGAGTTTAACTCTTTTTTATATGCTAGTTTCTTTAATGATAATTTATGTAGTCTCACTATCACGTATCTAAAAGCCTTGTATTCTGTTGTGTGATTCGAATCCAAATTTATATGTTATCTATAAAGGTTTCTTTTCTGTGTATTTCAAAATCTAGATTAATATTATTATTTATTTTTATTTTTAGGTCTTAAGGAATGAAACTATTACTTTCTTAGACCTAACAGATAAATACATTCGCCACACAGTTGATTGCAAAACATAAAAGCGATGTGATACCCCTCTTCAATCTTAATAGAAGTTAATCGCTCAAATTAACTTCTCAGAATTAAACTGTATTAAAATTAACTAGAAAGTTTTATTTGTTTATTGGTAAATTAACGAAGTTGTTTTATTCCAAACCTAAAAATACACCTTTTCCGACAAAAATTTTCGTATTTTGCTCCGTTTTTCTTAAAATCTAAGTGAGATAGAAGTCTGGGACCATTTATATTCAATTTCTTAAATAAAAAACCATAATGAAGCACCAAATTTATTCTTTCTATTTGTACCCCAAGAATTTTAGTACGATTTAATTTCACAGAGGGAGAAGAAACCAGGGCTAAATTTTTCGTGAGTGAAAATCGCTAACGAACCGTTTTTTGACTTATTTTTATATGAATTTTTGGTTATATAATCATCTACCGAGAGATTGCTGTGCAATTTGAATAACGTTACTTCCCTCTACAATTTTTACCTTTTATGTAATAATTTATTAAATAAGTTAATTTTATATGTTATTTTTATAAGGATTTGAATTTAAGATCGTGGATACCAGTGTTTTTTTTTTAACCTCCGGAACCACCGTTAGGTATATCTTCAGAGGATGAGATGAATGATTTGTAGCGTGTATGAAAAATGCCATGCCTGACCGGGATTCGAACCCGGGCCTCCGGATGAAAGGCCGAGACGCAACCACTCGAGCCACGGAGGCCGGCTGTTCTTTGGTGGTTGGGTTTCAATTAACTACACTAATCAGGAGTGGCACATCTGAGATTGTACAAGACTACATACACTTCGTTCACATTCATACATATCATCCTCATTTATCCTCTGACATTAATACCTTTCGACAGTTCCGAAAGCTAAACAGAAAAAGAGGAAGTTAATCTTATATACCCTATAATTATTTTGAATTGACTTAAAATATAATTTTTATAAAATTATAATTTATCGAATAAATAAATTGTTATAAATTCTGAAAATGATAGGTATAATTAGGTGAATACGAAGTCAACTACAACTACGGAAGAAATTGAAAAACATTTGTGAATGACGTTAATTTTAAGTATACTGGATGATAAAGCGAGTTGCATTAAATAATTTGTTTTAATTAATATTAAATATACTAGTATTTCATTTATCCTGCCATGACTATTTTTTTATTCTGTGTATTGCATTATAATTACTAAATTATGAACTGATAGAAGTCATAATAACTGTCTTTTTTTAGTGCCTGTAGATAATTAATTAGCTGTTATATATTTGTATTTGAAAACCTAATATAAACATTTTATATGTTTAATTTATACTGTTTACTTTTAACAAAATCAATATAAATAATAGTGGTAAAAGCATTTAAGTAGGTTAGTTAATTTGTTGTGTGTTTGAATATCCTTTCAATTTAAATTTAACATTTCTTGTTACAATTAAAATATCGTTTACTTTTTGCAATTTTATACTTATTTTTTCTTTTTCTTTGTACGATTAATTATTATACTTTGTATGTTATAACTATATATCTGTTGTGTGTGTCCTTTACTCACACATTCTGTAGCGTGTAATCTTATCTTCCATTAAATTCCATGTAATTGAATTAGTTTTATATATTACTGATAAAAATGTTCCCATTTATCAATATTTTTATTTACTTGTTTTTTTATTTATAATTTTCTTTATTTAAACTTGAAATAGAAATATTTCATCCGAAAACACGATCCGAATGTGCCAAACGCCATAAAATTAGAGTTTAATTCGTAACAACATAAAAGGATAGCAGATCATAAGTTGTGTAAGCGTGGTTAATTGATGTGCAGTAGTTCATTTTGTTTATAAATTGGTTTTAGTTAGCGGATGCAGTGAAACTATATTGGCTGAAGAGAGAAATGAACTGCTAAGCGTTCAATCTTTAATTATTAAAAAGATATATGTCTCAATCCACTCTGATATTACAACATTATTTTACCTATTTAAAATACCCCTTTCAGCTTGCGCGAAAACTACATTTAAAAAACTTAGATTTATTCTAAATTTTTTTCCTTATGCATTAAGGAAATTTCCATTAGTAAAATAAAATTACTTTTTTAAACGAATTAGTGATGATTTGGAATGAAATATGAAGCTATTTCTTATACTTCAATCTCATTTGGATCTGTTTTTCTAATCCATATCCCAGTTATCTTTGGTTAATCAATTTGTTAAATTCTCACATTTTCATTTGTTCATATGAAAGTGCGGGCTTCAACAGCTGTGGTCATTATCCCAGTAGAATTTATAGCGTATGAAATGATGTCGTGCTTGACGGGGATTCGAACCCGGGATCTCTGCACGAAATGCCGAGACGCTACCTATTCAGGCAAGGAGGTTAGCATTATTATGTTGTATCTAGTTTAATTTTTTTATACACCGTTAAATAATGAATCATTTGTTAATAAAGTTAATGTTAATTATATTCTAGAAAAAAAACCTAGTTGTATAACTTTAAGAAACGTCTTAAAAAGAAAAATTATTTTTTTTTATGCTTAGATCCATTTTTTTAAATTAAAATCTTTTTTAAAAGATTCTGTCAATTGAACACACCGATTATAATCGCTTGAATAGATTCAGTAGTTAGTAAAATAACCCCTTCTTCCTTCCTATTTTTCTATGATGAAATGTTCTTGGCTTGTGTCGAAATTGTTCATTCAATAAAAACACATAGAAACGACGGGCGTGTTCTATCGATTGATATTCCAATAGTATTTATGGCTTATGCTTTCCCACCTGGCCCTACCGAGTACCGACCCTAAAATATATATAGTATTCCCGCAGGTGCTTTCAACTAAATTCAGAAAAGGACAAGCTGCACTAACAGATACGAGTATATATATATATATACACACAAACCATTGTTATGTTATTCCTAAAGTTTGATTCTATACCAGGATAGATAGTTAACTTCATTTATTCATACATTTATCTTTCCTTTTTATTTTTAATTGTTTTATAGTTTAATTAGCGTGATTTAAAATGAAATAATTAAAGGCTAAATAAAAGAGGGAATAATTTTCTTTATATTTCATTATTTAAAGTTACAAAAAGCTGACAACAAAGTACTGCTTTTCTGACATTGTTATTTATTCTCATATAGTAAAAAAATTATTTAATTATACGTGATAAAAGTTACCTAAGTTTCTTCTTTTTTTTGGAGAGGGTAATTTATGACGTTTTATTTTTAAATTATCTTTATTTGTTTAAATAAATCGAAAAAGTTTTAAAAATTTTAAAAATCAGTAATTATAATTTTTTTATTCCCATCTCTAAAATCACCTTCCAAGACATTTTTTAAAATTTATCTTTGTGTAGTACGTTAAGTGGAAGAAACTAAAAATAATTCTTGTGAAAAGAAAATGTTCAACCAATAAATATTACCTAAATTTTTTTTTGAAAGTGGGAGGGAATTTTGATGAAATTTTTTTGTAATACTTTTATTAAAAGTTTAAATAAACAAAAAAAAAAAAAATGATTTGGACATCACATAATTCTTTGTACGTCTATTAAATTACATATATTTTTTATTAATTTTTTTTTTATTTCTCGTTATTGAATAATTATTTATTGTATTATTTTTTTACAGAGATTAATAAATCAAAATTTAAAAAAAAAGAAATGAAGTCGAATTCGAACCGTATGCCTTCCCATTGTAAAATCCAAGTATTTTATTAATTAAAATGTTATTGGGCTTTAACTCTGGAACCAATAAAATACGTACCACTTATGATGTATCGTTGAAAAGCTCTCAATGCGGGCTTATTACTGCAACTAAGAAAAAGTCTAAAATCCAGATTGTTTGGATTTTTGTACATTTTTGTTTCTAGCGATTGCAAATATGAAGGTGCACAATTAGATGTTACAACAGTCCTAAATTTAACATTTCAAAATTGTACAGCTAATCTCTTTTTTTCCAGTTTTGCGAGATAAATATGTACGTACGTACGTAGATACTGTACGTAAAGACGTCACGCCGAAACTAGTCAAAATGGATTCAGGGATGGTCAGAATGGATATTTTTATTGAAATCAGAAAATCTAAATTTTTCGCGATTACAAAACTCCTTGTACGTAAAAGAATGTAAAAAGTGTGAAAAAATTCCAAAAATCGATATTTTTAAACTTTGATCGCCTTCCCTACCACCATATTTTCGACTATACTAAACGAGATATTCACTAGATTGGGGCTTGCAAATATTCTTCAAATAAATATCTAAAAACAATTTTCAGTTTTTTTTTCGATTTTTAAGGGGTGTGGCAGCTCAACCAACACAGCCATTGCCCAACAAAGCATACAGTAACAACTGTATGTACGACGCGACTGGCTGAATCTGCCTCCGGTTATTTGACTAAAAAATGTTAAATAAAAGTAATTAAAATATTTTTAAAAAAATGAGAATTGGAATACGGTTACATTCTAGTAATGTTTTTCGAGTAACAATAAGAACCGGGCAAGATACATTTTTAACCGTACGAAGTATGAGTAGCCAGTTATAACTAATATTTTTAAGATGGACTGTTTTGAAACCGACATTCTTAAATCACCAAAGATAAGGCCTATATTGACCAAACTGTTGCTGTGAAGATATTACTGATCATTTTTATAAATTAGACATTATACATTTTTTATTTATTATTATTATTCTCACAAATATGAGTTTAATGAACACAGAGGGTTCCAGGAAGCAGGGATCTCCCTGGCTAGATAGGAAGAGCAAGCAAAGCGAGCGCTGACTGGTTAAACATCTGATCGCGACGGGAAATGCAAGTAACCATATAACACGGGCGAAACCGCGACGGGTATGCTAGTGTGTGGTTATTATATATATATTTATATATATATATATATATAAACGGTGTAGTGCGTGTGAGTACACCGTTTATGTACACACACGCACGCACTACACCGTTTATATTCAAGTATTTGAATACTGTAGTGTGTTTCAGCTATTCATACAATTTTTTGTAAAGAAGATGATGATAAACAAGTTTGTTTCATTTTATTCCAAAATATTCTTATCTTTTTCCAAATATATATATATATATACATATATATACACACAAATTTTCATTTTTTTATTTTTTTTTTAAAAGAACTTCTTTGCTATATTAATATCCCGAAGTATTTATATCCCGATATATTGATTCCTGAAGTATTTTAATGCAATTTTGAATTAATATATATATATATATATATTTACAATTTATATATAATTATATATATATATTTAGAATATTTGTTAAAATTTTACTATAATATTAAGGTTGATGTTTTAGTGGGCATATTGGAAAATTGATTTTTTTTTTCATTTAAATTAATCTAAATCTTAGAGTTAATTGGAAAAGTAGTTGTATTTCACGTAGAATTTTAAAGATAATACGGTGTAGAAAGTGGACCGGCGTCGTTTCCTTGTAATATAATCATTCACTATTCATAACATATTATTATTGAGATTTAGAATTTTTGTACAAAATTTTGGTTTGCCTCCCTTAAACTGGATTTTTTAAAATTTGTGAAACATCTACTTTTTTGTTTTCATAGAAAGGGTGAAAAATATTGAACGGTTAAAATACTTTTGAGAGTAAAAATAACTTAGTTGTGTTTACGCAGCGTTATCAATACGCAGATTGTAGACGGCTACAATCGGCATCAATCTCCATGTTTGTCTTGTACAACAGCCAATCGCTTAATGTATCTAGTTGATACTACCTCTTAAACTAAACTTCTTGATTGTCCACCGTCTTCTACTACTTGGTACCCATTCTGATACTTTTTGTTAAGGAATTCGATCCTGTTCTATCCTATTCGGCATCCGTTTATATTAAAGTATTTGAATTACTGTCGTATGTTTCAGCTATTCATATTTTAATTCAAATGTGTACTGGGATATATCTTTTTTTCTTACGAAAAATATATCGCGTCCGGGCGATGATAAAGCGGAGGCATGTTTCGCCCAGAAAACTCCAGGAAAAACACGAGTTTCATGTTACTCCAAAACATACTGGTCATAATCCTTGTGACGATATTACTTTTACATATTCTCTAACTTATAATATAATAGATTGAACTTCGTCCAATCTTGTTAAACCAATCACTGAAATACTTGGCCTTGGCTACGACTTTAATTTCTTCACTGTTTCTAATAGGTAAGTATTAATTTCATTCTTTCAAGCGACTAAGACAAATGTACATATTTTTAAACGAAAATGTTCACATCAATTTCACTCCTTTTTTCGTTAAAGTTTAATTTATACGCTCTCAGGATGGACTTGAAAAAAAATTTCAAGCGATAGAAATTAAAGTAAATTAAATCCTGCACAACTTTTACAGTAAAGTTTGAAACATAAAATGAAGATTAAATTTATTAATTTACGATTACAGTTCATGAAATAGTAAAAGATTTCATGGGTCAAGAATTAAAGCAAAAAGATTTCATAATAATTATCATACCAATTTTTTTTTTAATTCTGAGCGAGGTTTTCCTACATTATAAATAATAAATAACTTCTGGTATCCGGAGGAAAACCAGGAAGTTCAAGCTGAATATTCTAAATTAGATTAGGAATCGTTTACAAACAAGTAACCGTTTTTTTATATAACCTTCTCTCTCTTTATTCCATTTAAATTAGGTTACATTAATTTCTCTAACTTTCTCTTTCTTCGGGAAAACGTAAAAAAAAACATAACGCATTCTATTTAACAAAGTATTTATATTTATATAATACGGTCTAACAGTTAAAAATATTTCTCAGTTCAACATATTAATTATTTTATAATTTAATTTATTGTTTTATCACGTAGATTTTTTTCTTCATCGGGTTTGTCTAGTAATGAACTCGTCATCGCAAATCAGCTGATTTCGAAGTCGTGAGTTCTAAGATTTAAATCCTAATAAATGTAGTTACTTTTATTCGGATTTGAATATTAGATTTTAGATCTCCGTGTTCTTTGATGATTGGGTTTCAATTAACTGCCCATCTTAGGAATGGTCGACCTTTTTTTTTTTTTTTTTTTTTTATTGTTTAACCTCCGGAACCACAATTAAGTATATCTTCAGAGGGATGA
>JAAAKQ030301632.1:0-10157 GCA_010016005.3 Zanna intricata
ATGATAATTCTTATTTTGGTATAATAAAAGTTTGACTAAAATCTATTACGTATTTTTTTATTAGCCCTTCAAACTGGGGAGTTATTTCTGCCGCTCCCTGTATATTAAGTGTTAGTTACTTTGGAAATCATTTCGTAATTAATTAGTTCTTTTTTAATTTAAAAATTATCAAAGTGCCAACATTTCATGAGTGAATATAATTTTTACAACATAATACTTTTAACATACCCATAAACTGTGCTCTTAGATAAAAGTGCAATTCTAGAAGCATGTTTTGCACGAATAGTAAAAAAGCTTGGTTCACCAGTTAATACAGCCAATCCTCCAACAATTTCACCGGGATGAGCAGTAAACATATTCACTTCCTCTTGGTTGTCAGTCATTTTTTGAGAAACAACCAATGATCCTGATAATAAATACACCAAAGCAACATCCTAAAAACAAAAAATAATAATAAATAAATTTCTTATTAACAGAAAACAAGTTGATATGTTTGCAAAATAAAAGCTTTAAAACCTGTTTAAGATTATTTTCTGCTAATACTAAGTTTTGATTTAAATCAAATTTCTAGTTTATGTAGATTTCTACATTTAGGGTTGGTTATGATCTTTTTATCTGAGTATACTATTTTAAAGAATTAATGATATAAAAGGCTACTAATTTCCTAGGAAAAACACATTTTACAGATTTTTTAAATGATTAATCTACATTCTATAAGATCAATAAACAAACACAAACTTAGATAGTATAAATATATTGGTATATAGTTTTCAATTCAGATCCTAAGCTAATATATTATAAGGGTTTCAGAAGTGATAACAACAGGTCAACTTACATAGGAACGGTTTCTTAAAGTCTGTCTGTTCTGAAATAAGAACAAAATTATGAAATAAAAAAGGATTATATTAATTAAAAGGATTATATATTAATTTAATTAATATTATATATTATTTTTCAAAATCACTACTTATATCATTAATTTTTCATATTGTTTAACTAGATAACTTTTCATTTAGTCTTCAAAAACTTCTTTACCCATTTCCACATCCATTACATGCCATTTTTTTTTTGCAATTATTCTTCATAATTTTCATTTAAGTATATATTATTCTCACCTCTCAGTATTTAAAAAATATATTTAAATAGCTAAACATCTGACAAGGAGCAGGCTGAATGCTGAGTGTAGTATTAGCTAATTAATGAAAAGGGAGGGGAGGGAAACATAAATTGTTGCTAGTGTACACGTAATAAAAGACAACAAATAGATATTTAAAAAAAATTTTTTTAAAAATATATTTTCTTAAAACAAACATTTTCTTATCATAATATCTAATAAAATCTATTTTTTATAATTATTTCACGATATAATGCCTTTACATTAAATTGAAGAACAAAAATAAATTATCTTCTTTTTGTAAGTTGAGTATCGGCTATGCTGTAGATATATCAATAGAATATGATACATAAACTTTAAAAAATTCTGAATTTAACAAAAAGAAAGTTCCTCCTGTAAATCATAGCGTGTTATATGTATGATAGAAATTATTTGTTACAGTCTCTACTATTGAAAATTGAACCTTATTTTGTCACGTGGTTCAGTTACAAACAGTAGCAGTTATTTGTATAAAAAAAAAAACATTCTAAAATTGACCAACATTACAACAGCTAACAGGTTTGTATATTTAGAAAAAAAAGAACTATTTTTAAAACAATTTCTACTGAAATTTGTAAGTAAAATAATACTGTAACTTCCTTACTATACCCAGAGGCTGCAATCTCTAAAAATCCCATGAATACAAATACTGCAAATAATGAAACAATCAACGTATGAAAAAAAAAAAACGAAATGTTCTTTAAAAAGTAAATAATTATTAACAGGTACAAGACAATAACACAAATTTATCATTGTTTCAAATAGTTCTATTTTGTATTAAATACAACATTTTATTAACATTAAAAAATAATTTTAAACCACCTTTTAAATTCTATTTTTTTTTTTTTTTATTATTCAACATATTTTACATAAATCAAAAACAAAATAAAAGATTCATCTAATTATCTTTTATTATTTTTAAATTATTTCGAATTCTTCATAAACCTACTTTTATAATGTCATTAGAACTTGAATACGCCATCTGACTTTGTCAACTTTGCCTCATAAAGAAATTTAATTTATTGACTTCATAGTAACTTATGATCTAACTACACAATCTTCATTTGCAAGTTAAAATTACACAACTAGTATTATTAATTATTTTAGATCCTTCTCTGAGATTCTGTCTGTTTATAACTGTACAAGATTCTCAGTATCAGAGAGTTCTGAATCTCTATTAATCTTGTGCGCCAAAATGATAGATAATCTTCATTATCATACAATCAACTGTTATTTTTTTAGAGAGTATTTATAATCTATGACTTTTATTTATTTTTTTTTTTTACTGAATCATTTCCTCACTCTAGAATATGCTACTTTCCAAAAATGTGTAATGGATTAATTAAGGTCATTCTCTGTTGTATTTAATTAACTTCTGAAAGTACAATGTAGATAACATTCTTTGAACATTACTAATAATTAATAGTGGTAACATCAATACTGTTTTGCAGAAGAAAAAACTTCTAGATTTACATTACAAAATTAATTTTTTTTTTTAGTTGTTTTATAGAAAGATAGATAAAAAAATATGAATAACAATAAAGTATAACAAAAAAAAATGTAACATAAAATAATTCCAGTTGATATTCTTTAACATTCCAAATTTTACAACAATACATCAACGTATAACATCTCTTTTTCTACTTTAAAGAAAGAACTTAAAAAAGAATACTGAAATAAAAAATTTACTACCTTATGAGATTCTTCTTTCATTAAATAAGTTCCACCAAGTACTTCTCTAATCTCAACTTTACCCTCGCCAATAAGTGAAGCATCACCTAAACCAAGCTCTTTTACAAATGCCTCAGTTGCTTGCGCAATGAGTGCAGATTCATCAAATGGCTCAACAGTAGCAGGACGACGTTTTGGACCGGGCATTAATCCAGATTGAAGATCAGGTGCCACCTGTATTACAGCAATTAGATTATGTTTCATAAAATTTAACTGTAAAAATTGACAACTTTTCCATCCTAATATAAAATAGTATTCACTACACATGAAATCTGATTACAACTACAGTAAAACTTGCCAATTCTAACTTAAAAAGTTCAAATCAATTTTTTCTTCGTTGAATCCTACTACATCAATAATGCAAATTGTATATACTTCAATTTAGAGTACAAATTGATAATTCTACGTTTTATATAGTTTTAGGCATGTTTCTTCAAGGCAACGCTCCACCTCATACGGCACAACCGATGCTGGAAACAATTGGCAAATTGGAGTCGGGAGCTCTTACCTCACCCATCTTACAGCCCTGATCTTGCCCCTTTGGATTTATATCTGTTTGATCCGATGAAAAAACTTTTGCATGGCATCAAGTTTAACAATTACGAGGCGGTAAAGAAAAATGTACAAAAGCTGGCATTGAGATCAAGGTAAAGAATTCTTCAACGAGAGGATAAGAAGATTCATAAAAAGATGGAACAAATGCAGAGAAGTTGGTAGGACTTGCGTGGAAAAGTAGAGAAAAAAAAAATCTTATTTATTTAAATAAACCATTTTTACTGAACAGCTATTTGTCAGTTTAATTATTGAATGACCCTCATATATAGATGAGCTGAGAACATTGTGCTTTAGCATTATTTTTAATCGTTGTGACTTTTGGATCATAAAATTATATTTATTTAATCTTAATGTTTTGTTTTTTTTTCCTGGCAATATTTATTAGAGAATTGCTATAATACACAAAATGTCTGGTGTATTTGAACACCGAGTGAAATTGATAAGAAACTTAGGAATGTTCAATCTGATAGCGATTTGTGTACAGAGAGTTCTAAAAAACTTAATTTAAAAAATTTGACTAAAATTTATAAATTTCTTGTCAAAAATCATGAAATTTTCAGATTTAACACAAAAAAAAGACAACAATTCTAAAAATCATGACTCCCGTATTAAAATTGTTTCTTGATTTTCACTTAACTGACTTCAAACTCATTTTTTTTGGTTTTTTAATTTCTTTTTTTGGGTCTTTAGTCCTTAGTAAAGTTTTTGAATAAGATAACACTAAAAAAATATTGATAATAAAAAAATTGTATTAATTTTTTTCTAGCACATGCTCACAAATACTCCCCATAAGACACTACAAGTTTTTTACTAACAATAATGTAAGCATGTGATTTTTTTTTTACCATCTACAAAAAAAAGGTTTGGTCCTCAAAGAATTAAAAGGAGAAATTTTTTATCTCATGGATCTGCTTAAGGAGGAAGTACAAATATAATAAATATTCTTAATACTCTAATAATAAATATTTAATAAAACTGATAATAATACAAAATTGTCGTAAAAGAATAGCAGAGATGCGCAGTAGTTCAGATCTAGGGCATTAAGGATGTTTTGAGAAATTATAAGACAATATCTTAAAAGCCTCCACCCAAATAGTTTAGGCAACAGCTAATTTAATCACTGTATCAGTCTTTGTATTGTTTTTTTGTTCATTATGTTTTCTAATAAAAACACTGCCACAAAAAGTCATATTAATACTACTAAGATGAATTTGTAAGGAAACGAAATCATTTTTAGAAAGTGATATTTATTACACATTATTTTATAATTTTAATTAATTTATTTATAATTAATTAATTTTAATTTATCTGGTTTTGGAGAAAATAGTACTTTTTACGAGTGGAACTCTATGAAAATAGGACCTAGGATTAGGTCTAGAAGCTATCCTTGGTGGTAGATGATATTGATTACTGTTACATCTCAAAAATTTTAACAAAAAAATAAAAAAATGAAAAACACCAGCAATCAAACCCAAAACCATCAAATTTAGAACTCATCATCCTAACCACTAAGTCATACAGCCACATTCTAACAGCTACACGTCTCTAAAAATTTTAAATAGAAAGGTTAAAACTGAAATTTAACAAAAAATGAGACAAAAATTATACTCAGTTGCTAGAATGCAATTCATCAAACTATTTATCAGTGTTAATAAATAAATAAGTTATTAAACTAACAACATTCAAATACCTGTGGGGATGACACTAAATCAAAATCAGGCATTATATCTGGCTGAACTTGTCCACTAGAGAATTTTATATCCAATCCAGATCGAGATCTTCGGTGTGTAGGCATCATAGGAGGGCTTGCTTGAACTGTAGTAGGTGAAAAACTGCTAACTGAAACCATTTCTGATACTTCAGGCGGTGTGATCTGATATGCCATTGCCTCAGCTGAACCTGTTTAAATAAAAGCATACTCGTGACAGAGTAAATATAAATGATATTTTGTGACAACAATTGACAATAAAACATGCCTCCATTACATACATTACCACCAATTTTATAATAAAATTTAAAAATTCAACACTTTTAATTAAAAGGGATTAGGAAAACTTAATGTAAAAAGAAGTAAAATTTAACTCTTTGAAGAGTAATCGGTTTTTTGTTGCAGACAACATAATTAAATGGCATTGCTATGGAATTGTTTTTGGATAAACACCAAATCCACATATGTTTTTAGATTGTACATTGTAAAGATAAACAGTGAAAAAGGTAAAATCCCTTTTTCCATTGTTTATTCACCTGTTTCACTGCATCCTTCAGAAAAAGATGCATTTTTTGACATTGCCATTTACCAAGGTAATATTTTATAAAAATTTTAACTCGCTTGAAGTATGAAATAATTTTTTGGGGTAACTGTTAACTCCAATTTTTCTCTTGCATAAGCGTCATGAGAATTAAACAACGTTCAAATGTTCCATATAGAGATTTATAAAAAGTGATATTATGATACATGTATCATTACGAATTAGAGAACTGCTTTTGTTTGTTAAACTAAAAACTTTTCAATGAAAAGATGTACCATTAATAAAGAAATTTTACAGTATCCACTACATTACCTTATTATATTTATAATGTAACTTAATGTGCAAAAATTAAATTTTTCAATAAATCTATCCACACATTTAAAGGGTTTGAGTAATATTAAACATTTTACGGCTAAATTAAAATATATCTAACAACAAACCCCTTTTATTCAAATTAACAATATTTAAAAATCAATTAAATTATATTTTTAGTTTTGTTTAGATTCTATTGTTATCTGTGAATAACGTAATTGTTTGTAAATTTGTACGATAAAACTTAATTTTGCCTCTTAAACTATATTTTATTGTAGATTTATGTGCACGATTTTATTTAATTTGTATTATTTGACATTCTTTATATTTATATAAAAAAAAGAATAATAATTTAATATACTTCATCAGAAAGGACAGAAAAAACCATAGAATAAAAAATATACTTTTTTTTGAACATAACCTGTTTACTTCTCTGTTTTCCATAACAACCAATCTGATAAGGAAGGTTGCAAACCTAAAGCTTCAGAGTTTTTTTGTCACGAGACCACAATTTTTTTTTCTTGTTAGTGATCGCCTTTATTCAGCCAAAGCGTTTTTGTTTTTAAATAGCAGAAATTTGCTTTCCACTTTTTTTCATCCTGGTAATAACAAAAATCTGCTATTGGGAGGTTGTCAGAGAATATATATTAGCAAAGAGTTGTCAGAGAATATATGTTAGGCAAGAAGTTAGTCAAAATCAAGCACTGATACAAAGATGCATCTTTTTCTATAAAAAAAACACCATTAGAACTCAGAACTTGATGCTTAAAGCAGTGCTAGTTAGCTATGTAACACACAGAGCCGAGCTGAACTGTGAGAAACAAAATTGGAATCAATGAAGATAAATTACTGGTGACATCCTTAAAAAAAATCACAAGTCTATTAAAAGTATGATATGGATAGATTAAAAAATGGAAAGGGTAGGATAATTTTTTTTTTATGGAGAAGAATCAGTAATTGCAGTTTGATCATTTAATATGAATGATGGATTACAAAGTATGTTTTTGAATGGAACACAGAAGAGGCAGACAAACATTTTGGTGGAAGTAACAAGTACATCTTGAAATGGAAAGGTGAAGCATAGTTAAAAACTAATGGGAAAACTATGTAAACTGGAGTATAGTGCAAGGGCAACCAACATATCTGTTGATTCTCACCATAAGTACTGAATTCTCAATTTATATTCCACTTACTTACAAAGTCTGTCTGGAAAGTAATGTCACAAAGCCTACAAGTACAAAAAAAAAAAAGAAAGACTTCTACAAAAATTAAGAGTTAACAGTTGTCCTGAGAAGTACAATCCCTGATGGACGATCCCCCTGATGTCAAAAAACACAATGATCATGGTCTTTATCTTTGATTTGCTCATTCGAGCCTTCCTGGGGTAGGGGATATCAAGGTGTGCCACTCGGCACTTTGCCTCTTCATTTCAGGGTTGTACTGGAATATCCACATTTCATCAACCGTGATAACACTGTCCAAAAAGTGAGGATCATTTTCACATAGCTCCTAAACTTCTTGACAAATTTCCAGTCGGCAAGATTTTCTGTCATCGATCAAAATTCTTAAACCAAGATTCGCACACACTTTTCTCATATGCAAATCCTTGGTCACAATCTTGTGTTTTCAGAATATTTAACTTATCAGCCATTAAACGAACATTCGTTCGACAGTATGTTGAAGTTTTTTCACACGAGTCACATTTTCATAATTTGAGGAGGTTGATGGACATCTAGCGCAGGCCTCTTCAGAAAAAGGTCTTATGCTATCTGAAGACTTGCCTTTGTGATAAACAATCATCCCTGATGGCTTGTTGAACCATTGGAAAAGTTTCCGTTGCAAACTTGCCAAGTTTCACACAAAACTTGATCGCATATCTTTGTTCCAGTGAATGCTGCACTGCGGGTACAAGAAACGAAACAGATGTTTACAAAATTGCCTGTCCTTCACTACTGAAAACTCAGAGACAATCGACAAGCACATCCTAGATAGTTGACACACCATTGTCAATCTCAGCAAATGATAGAGCATGCTGCAAAATACAGTTATTTCACAATAAAATGTATGACATTACTTCCATACAGATTTTGTACATTATGAAGCTTGATAAACTGACATGTGAATTAACAAATTATAAATTATTCTTAGAATTTCATTACAATAGTTCACAAAAGAAAGCCATATTCTGATTTTATTCGAGTAAAATTTTAGATACTATAAATTTAAACAAAAACAGAGACACCGAACTAAATACTGATTAATCCATAATTTCATTAATTTGGGTCAATTACAATGCAGTCCAGTCCTATGTAATCCAGATTTTCAGGTTTTTATGTAATTCAATCTTGATTTTTGTAAAAATTTAAATATTTCATTCTATTCTATATTTTCCGTGTGTTCATGTAAATAAATCAACATGTTCTTATTCCTATATATTAAAAAAAAAATTATTCAGTAAAAAACCAACCAACACTGTCAAATATGTAGTGTATTCATATTTAAAGTATGTTTTAAGTTCATAAATCAAAACAAATAAAAACCTAAGGCTCAAAAATATCTACGCAAACATCAACAAACAGATAAATGAAGAATTTACCTGTGGTACAAAAACTAGCACTATCTTCTCGATTACTAAGGGGTGGCTTTCCTTTAACAGGAGAGCTGGCAAATGAATTAACTTTCTTCTTCTGTGTACCCTGAAATAAAAATGATAAAAAATATCAGTATTTAGTACTATTTCATCCAAGTACATTTTAAAAATAATAGTTAAGAGCAAGCCAAGAAGGAACAGAACATTAGAATTTTTCGCAAATATCTCATTATTGCTCATTTTTATTAGAAAACTATAAACAAAGTACATGAAGTGAAAAATTTAGTAAATAAAAAGCACTAACTTTATTTTAAAAATCAGTAACAGCGAATAATAAAATGTAAGCTTATAATAATAAAACAACTTCAATGGCAAGAACTTGTATGTTGCTGGATCTGATTGTTCCCTAACACTTGGAAAGTTTCAGCAAATAGCATTATGAAACACAAAGATGTAAAGAATAAAACATCAACAATCAATTTAACAGATCGGTTACTGTAGATTACCAAAATTAAACAAATATATCTAGCATTTTTTAAGCCTAATGACTAACAGTCATTTTTCTTTAATGATAGTTTTTAATTATATATTCTTATTTGATTGATATTTACTACCTTCTACCTACAGTTACATCTTTATTATCTAATAGTCAGCAGTATTTTTTGCTGAATCTATCACTTAAATGAATGAGATATCACCTTTTATCACGGTTGAATAAATTTACTCAAACAAAACTCTAATGAAATATGATGTCTACAAAATCAGCAGTTTTTATTTCAAATACATATCACCAGTAATATTAAAATGCTTTTTAATCGACTATAAAACACTCGGTAATTAAAATACAATTTTATATTTTGTAATATATTTATTACAATAGAAGTTTAGAAAATTAATATGAAATTAAAGACAGTTTCAGCCGAGGAGAAGTCGGGGAAAAGGAGATATCATTTTGTTATGTGATAAAATTAAAGTTTTAAAAACAGATTTGCAAAACTGATCTGCAAAATCTGAAGAATCTTATTAGTCATAAACTTTAAAAAAAAAAACACACTTACTGGATTAACAAGCTCAGCACTAAGTCCAAGATGTTGATGTAGAGCAGTAAACGTTACTCTCTGTAATCTGACCATTATGACCTGCATGACTCTAATAAAATGATCTGGATATTCTTGAAATACTTCTTGAAATGCAGCCATCGGTAATCTTACAATAGTTGAATCTTCTAAAGCACGAGCAGACACAGTTTTATATGGTTTTGGATGACCCTGTAACAAATGAATATTTACATACATTGTAATAAATTAAATGGAGCTCATTTAGCTACAAAAATAAAATGAAGAATAAAAATGAAAAAATAAGATAAGAGCTCTTATTTGGTTCTGTACTGTGGTGGATTGCTGAATTTTGTTTTTTCTTTTGTATATGTATATATATATATACGTATATATATTTTCATTATCATACAAAATATACACACCAAAAGGAAGTTTTTTTTGTCTTCAGTCATTTGACTGGTTTGATGCAGCTCTCCAAGATTCCCTATCCAGTGCCAGTCGTTTCACTT